>JAOEHK010025892.1:0-26187 GCA_025447835.1 Labidoglobus nevermanni | reverse complement strand
CCTGATTTTTGTGAAATGCGGGACAGTCCTCTCCAAAAAGTGAGATTGCCGCGCCAAAATCGGGACATTTATAAAAAGCTGGACAGACCTACAAAAAGCGAGACAAGCCCCGCAAAACGGGGGACATTTGTAAAAATATGGATAGTCCTCCAGAGAGCGGAATTGCCCCGCCAAATTTCGGATATTTGTGAAAAGCGGGATATTCCCCCAAAAATCAGAATTGCCGCGTCAAAATCTGGACATTTATAAAAAGCGGGATGGTCCTCCAATAAACGGGATTACCCTGCCAAAATAGGACCTTTGTAACAAGCGCAACCATACCAAAAAGCGGGATTGCCACGCCTAACTCGGGATGTATCGGGTCTTAAGTGAAGATAAGCAATATCCTGTCCAATGGAAAAGGGTATTAAAGAAATTTACATATTATATTGTTACTATTAATTGCAATGCATATTTTTATCCTCCCCGGGCAACGCCGGGGTTATTTCCTCTAGTCTAATATATAGCTAATCTTTCCTTCAACTGCTATAATTACAATGGATTTTTGTTGTCTTATAATAGCCACAGTAGGTATTGCAATCAGTTTTCTCAATTATTCCTAGATTATGCAAATGCATTACAGATCACATCTGAATATGCTGCAATTATGCATTCTCAGTTTTCCAATCAAATAATAATTAATTAGAATTGCAAATTTGTTGATTGGTCAGCCTTTTGTTGCTAGGTGTTCATTTAGGCATATCTCTTATGCCCAGAATAGCTTGGTGGACCGGGAATAATCCTTGAAATTGATAAATCCAAGTTTTGAAGTCTGTAAACAATCGTGGGGTAGGGTAAAGGTGTTCTTTTGGTTTTATTGAAGGCCCTATTGTACATGTACCAATTAGTTTGGAAGAGAAGATATGATTGGGTTTCCGGATTTTAACTGGTGTACATGAACATAGAGTAGTTTACATACAATATTTTAATTAGAAAGTAAGTGAATTGCCCATAACATTGGAAAAATGCTTAAAACTAGATGAAATTATGAACTGTTTAAGCAGCATTCTGTTTTTTCTCTTCGGCATATTTGTAGTGCAAATCCATGCAATCATTGTTATCAATATGAGCCCAGCCATCTTCTGTAATGTGATATACTCTAATAATACCACCGGAGAAGCCATCACGATGTGTCGCATGATAAATGGCTCGCCTGCCCAAGTCGTAGGCTTCTTCATTGCTCAATTCCCATTTGTAGCCAGAGTCCAAAATGCCAAAAGCATAAATGGAGCCAGACCCAGCTGAGAATGCTTGTCCAGGGGTCCTGGTGCCTTCAGAGTCCAAATAGTACAATTGTGGGCCCTATGAACATTTGCACAAGTTGAAATTGTCTCCGAAAATGCATGAATTTTGCTTACCCTCTTATCCCAACCAGCCAACATCATTCCCATGGACAGACCCATGCCCTTGTAGTTGTAGACCATGTTGGACATCAATTTTGATGCAGCTGCAACTGAAATGCGCTCTCGATTGCGAAGCTCATACATTCGACATTGCTTGGATAGGACGCGATCCCAGTAGACGCAGTCTGCAGCTCCACCAGCTAAAGTGCCCAGAAGGTAGTTGTTAATCTCCACGATCTTCTTCATCGATTGGGATCCAATGTAGTCGCCAGCTGTGGCACGAGAATCCACGGCCAAAACGACTCCGCCTTGGAATTTGAAGCCAAGTGTCGTAGTGCCGTGATCGAAATTGATTTTGATTTCCTTTCCTGTCTCATCATGTCGGAGTTGATCTCCAGTTTGTTCAATCTGTAACATATTGCGGGTGAATAATATAGCAACAATAATTGAACGTAAAACTTACATTAAATGGAGGCATTGCAAGTTGCAGATTATTCGTGAAATTTTCACTCAATCTTATTATATCATCGCCAAGGGCACTCTCGCGTCTATGAGCATCAAAGTCTGGCAAACCACAAATTTCAGCTAAAGCCATTTCTGATAGAAAATGAAAATTATCAGACACAACACGATTAACAATCGCTGAGTAATTGTTTAACCTAAATTGGTTCAATATCAATTGTGGCGACATCTTCTATTTTGCGGTGAAACGACAATGCACAAAAACTTTTTAAAAAGTGTAATTGTTAATGCGTTATTTTAGAAAAGAAATAATAAAAATATTATTCTTTCCATATTTCTTCATATCTGGAGGAGTTGTGATAATAATTAATCGTTTTTGGCACATTTTGGCACACCTTGAACATAATTAATATTTCTCAAATATTTTTCAAAGTTTTTTGGAGTAACTATACAAATCATAATTATATGATAAATAATTAACATTGTAGACTCGTGAAATAATGGTAAATGTGCGTTTTGTGAAAAAATGACCGCGTGTAGTAAGCAAGGCATAATGAATTTTTCTGCGAAAATAAACATTCAAGAAAGTTGTAAAATTAGGTGGAAACTTATTTTAGGAAATTAAAAAGAATTAGTTAACATTTTCTCTACTTCCGTGAGCGTTCGTGTATTTCCGTACCTCGCTAGTTCTGTCATTAGCGTCCCCTGTTCTTTTACGCTGAAAATTGCTTGATGCAAGATGGGTTTCCAAAATATATGGTATTCTCATCCCCGCAAGTACGGCAAAGGCTCTCGTTGTTGGTGAGGATATTTCCTATTTACATTTAGCATGCTGCGTACTGTAAGATTGGTCTGTAAAAGTAAACCATTGCTTCCTTTGGCTTTATCGACACATGGTATCATTCTAACCTCAAAATGCACACTAATCTTTTTTAATATAATTCTCGTATAATTGACTGTTCTATTTTATAGCCGTGCCTGCTCGAATCGCCATGGCATTATTCGTAAATATGGGTTGAATATTTGCCGTCAGTGCTTCAGAGAATATGCACATGATATTGGCTTTAAAAAGGTTTGTATTCAAGAAAATCATCATATTTATTCTAATTAAAATTATAATTACAGTTGGATTAGAAGAATCCTCAAGGATGCTTCATTTCTTTGCCGAAATTCTACATGGGACAACCTAACATGGAAAACTTAGGCAAATTTGTAAACTTCGAGTAAAGATTCTATTCTAAACAAAAGCCTGTTTTTGTGCTGTCAGTCTTTCAATAAACCTGTAACTTCTGCAATACGAAGTCACTAAAAAAACTGAGTTAGCATATTATTCTGGGTTTGCATTAATAATTTTTTTCAAGGTTGGTCAATCCCTTGTTTTCATCTTTCCTTCTCTTGCTATTTCCTTCATTTTATTATTCCGACTTCCTTTATATCACTGTTAGGTTTTTCAAGCTCACAGCACGCCTAAGCCTGAAAACCAGGAAAAGAATTGGGGATTTCTTGGGTTCGATACGCCTCGGTGGGATATAGGCAACCCAATTTACCCACATGAAAAAGGAAGCAATTCAAACGGAAGAAACCTTTTAATTCTTTTGAAACTTTTTGAATGTTAGAGTACTAGTTTACATTAATTAACTTTGTACAACATTAATCTTTAGTTCATGTAGTTTTAAGAGGTAGTTAAAAAAAGAAGAAGGAATTACAAATTTTGCTTTCCGGGTAGAAATCGCAGTTCCATTTTGAACCTGGCAATGAAGTTAAGAGCGCAATTCTTGTAATAAAATGTACAAGTTATTAATTGACTTATTAAGGAGTTATATTCGCTTTATATACATGCAGAATAATTTATTCTAACTAAAATAAGGAAAACAATAATGTTAATCTACAGAGGACCGTAATGAATGGAAAACTGAGATGGAAATTTGTAATGGCAGAGTACAGATAGTAGTTTAGATCAATTTCAAATGAAACGTTGTTCTTATGCGGTTATTCTTTCAATGAACTTTCTTGTAGCTTCTGCAGCTCCAAATCTCTGAAAAGCGAAGCATATTCGTAATTGTTATATTTAGATTTAGCACTTACTGTTGTCACATCGGCAACTAATGCAATTATAGATCTTCTCGGTGGTCTACAGAATTTTTTGCCACTTTCTTGACAACATAAGTTAGGAAAACAATCCAAAGTGTTGTTACACGGCTTGGGGAAGAGTTCCCTGGGAGGCGGTGGAGTACACTGCATATAACTGACAAAATTCCTCAATGCTGGAATACAACTGTTGTAAAAGCACATTAAAATTGTTCTTTGAATGGCGTACGTTCTTGAATTCGTTTGGCTCCAGGCAACCTTTCAATATTGTGCAGTGGAGTTCTGCAGTAGCTCTTTTTGGTTGTGCTGTTCAACTCTGGACAACAAATTCTCGGATTGCAATCTTGATCAGTTTCGCACTCTTTAACATCGAATAGTTCGGCGAGTGGCTGTGCTGAACATTGACGATCTACGAGGCCAAACAACGCTGCTGGAGATATCTAATGTTCATTAGTTTGGACTAATTAATTCGTCTTTTCGAATTAGAACTCACGTGCGTGCCTGACTTCCTCTTTCGGCGGAAACACTCCTTGAAGGCACACATTTCGGCAACACAATAAATTCCTGCCAAACTTTCGACAATCGGGGTTGCTTTTGCATGGTAAACTGAATAGCGGAAGTCTTATATATTCACTTGGACATATAAGTTCATCGTTAAGTTTGCCTGAAGAAATGGGACTTTCGTTTGAGGCTGGTGTTGCTTTTACCGGGGGAGAAATCTGATTCGGTAAACTTGCTTCTTTCGAAGTTGAAGGCAGAGTAGTATTATTGGTGACCCCTGAATTGAAACACCTTTCAACCTTTGATGGGCTATTATTTGATTAACTTACGGCGAGTCTTTTTCGGTGACAATTTTGCTATATTCCGGCCTTTTTCAACTGGAACTAAAACACCTCGAATGCAGCGGTCTTTGCAACATGCCAAATTTGGCCCAAATATTCTACAATCCTTCTCGTGGTTGCAAGGTAGGCTGAAGATTGGTATGCGAATTGGTTCTGGCGGACATTCGATCTTCTTGTATGGAACTTTTGTCGGTAAAGGTAAAGGTAAAGTTGTCGAGGGAGGCATGGTACCTCGGTCAACACGTATTTCTCTTACACTTCCTAAAATTACAACTTTGTTGGCAAGTATTTCAAAGACAGGAATACATTTTACTCCTAATAATTCAACAAGTAATTAAAGTTGCGCAGTTAATATCCATTTGGAACAGTGAAATGAATTAAAACATAAATTTGAAACTAGCTTCCTTTGGCACCAATTTAAAGTCATAATTAATTATGGTATACAATGGCAATATGTGGAAACAATGATGAGTTATTAATTAATTAGTCAATGGATTTCATTGCGAAGTTAGTGAGCAGGGTAAATTGCAAAATAGTAAATAAGAATTAAATTCTTAACAATTATGAGTAAAACTACTCAGAGATATATAACTTCACAATGGAAATTCATAAATCGGTTTAAGAATAGGACTAACTATTAATTGTTGTAGTAGTACTTTCTACACGTACTTGACTGTCCTTGAAATCTCAATCATCTTGGCAATTTTGCTGTAAGACACACTCTCGGTTCAGGTTTTACTAAATAGAAAGTATACGGCTCTGCATAAGTTCTTTAACTTTCGATTGACCGTGTTGAAATGTATAGTTAACATTTCCGTGAAACAACAACCGAAATGAATTTTTTAATTGTTGCGCTAGCTTGGTTTCTTTGATAAAATGGATTTTTAATCAAACATAATTCTTGAGAAATAACAAGAAACATGCAATTGTTGAAATATTTGATTGTAATACATACCGTTGTCTTTAGTATTAAGGAGAGTGAATTTTTCCTGACCATTTATTTCAAGGATAAATAATCCTAAATAGAGGTAGATGATAACCGACATTTGCGGCTTATTACACATTATTGGCGAATTGATTAAAAGTGAAACTATTTAACTTTTACCCCGTGCTAACTCTGATTACATAATTAATCTCAGTATGTTTATTAGACGACAATCTTAGCAGTAACAGGCTGGAAGATTGTTTCACAGTATATGAACAGTCAAAGACTTGCATTTACGTTGACTTTCGAAATGCCTGGCTGCTCTGGGGGGATATTATTTAACAACAGTCGATCGAGAACAAAGTTGCTGTGGAACAATGTTCTGAGACTGCTTTCATTGCCGGTAAGTGGGAAAATTGCGCATTGCATGCAAATTGTATGCAATTCGTTAATTAACACTTATTTCATGATTTACTTCAGGGTGCCAGTACCAGAGTACCTTAGAGTATCATTAAAATTGTAGTTATTAAAATTGTCACTCAAATTCTCGCTTCTGAGTACCGCACGTCGAAATCTCTGTGAATTTATGAGCACTAGTAAGTCTGGTCAATCGTAGCAGGTCATACCAGAAGATCAAAATGCTTTAAAAGGTCGGTATCTCTTTAAGTATTCTTATACCCTGACACTAAACTCAGAAATCGTGATGAATTTCAGAGAACTGATTTGAGAATTGAAGAATTATATAGTAATTATATATTTGACAATTGCATCTAGCCGGGGATACCTGTGCTGATTAAATGGTCCACTAAAAAGGGAAAACCTACAAGTCTATCTGCTTTTTAGACAACTTGGCCAAATAAGGGGCTTTGAATTATCGCACCCACTAGATCTACCTGCTTTAGCATGGGTTATAATTCAGGGAACCGTAATAAAGTTATAGAGGTAGACATTACACCACCCACCCCAACAAGGGCTCTGCGATCTGGCCAAATACATAGTGAGATCATTAAAATAGACGGAAAATATCATGGGATGACTGTGGTCCTATTTTATTGGGAGTACTGGGATACCAGATATGAATATGGCTGCAATGAAGGGGAAATGACAATTGAATGTATGCAAAGTATACTTTATCCGGGAAATTTTTGTATTACAAAAATATTGATATAAAAATAATAAGAGTAGATTTAGTAATTGGTAGAATTAGTAATCAAGAAACATCATTGGTATTCATCGAGTGATGCTTAGCATGACTGAATTTTTCAAACTGTTTTGGCAAAGCTTGAAATATTAAAATCGCCTTTTATCTCAATTAATTACTCACGTCATTCGCATTAACAAAAATATTAAATTTAGCTTGCAGCGTTATAGCCTTGAACTCGATGATAAATTAGATGCCATTATCCTAATATTACGGTACATAAAATTAAACATTTCCTCGAATTACGTATTGTATTTACTAGTTTTGTTTAAATTGTATGAAATATAATTTATATGATAGGCATATAGGCAAGAAAATGAAGCAACAAATAATCCGCAATTAAACGCAGCATGTACGGATGAAATATCATTTGAAAGTGTTTAATATGTAAATATTCGTAAGATGTTGCTATATTGGAGTGGGTATTTTGAAATCTATTCGATTTGGAATGCTCTGATGCTCGAATCTCCTCGAACAGGGTATTCAAAGCTTGGCCTGTAAGCGGAACTGATTTCGGGAATTCCAATAATGGAATGTTTTACATAATACGCAAGATAAGTCAACTTGAATGGACCACATCAATGCACGAAAGACTAACTAGTTTCTAACGGTACTCGGATTCTTTTCCATCGACCATTCCTGAGCGTACATAAAAAACAATGAGTTGCAATTAAGATTATTTATTTTCCTTGTAAATAGTTTAGTAATTAGTAATGTAGCACTTTTCCAACGATAGAAACATAATTTACTTGGAACGCTTTTTATTGCTGAAGCAATGATGAGAAATAAGCTCATCGAGATACACTTATTATGCGTTGATGTTGAAAGAGTTAAGGAGCTTGATGCATCTAACGTTTCGGCGGTGCTATCATCGACATAATCATCAGGGCATTCGAGTTTGTACTCTTAGAGGAAGACTATAAAAGCACGGGTTGCAACCGATTTTCTTCAGTTGTGCATTAGGATCCCATCCAGTATAACATAGTAAACATAAAAATGGTTTCTAAAGTACGTAGAGTGTTCCTTTACCAAGTCCCCTGTACCAATAGTCTACTAGAAACTCACGTTTTAGGAGTTGTGTTTGCTACTACTCATAATTACCACGGTGACATCCCTACCAACAATTGCAGTGCCAAATCCGAATTTGCAGCCGTTAGTTAACCCATCTATTGTGGCCCAACCAAGGACATTCGGAACTCTAAGTTCCCTTTTTGGCGGCAATCAGCGGTATCCCGAGGCATATAGGGGTTACGGATATGGATCCAGTTATGGTTACCCAGCCTATCAAGGTGTAGTGGCAGCTGGAGGCTACCCTTCGCCGTATGGAGGCTATGGATGGAGAGGGAGTACTCCAAATCGAGGATACGCGCAAAGCGGATGGGCTAATGGTGCTCCCAGCGGATGGGCAGGCTAATAGGGTCGGTAGAAAGACTGGTTTATGTATACTATTATTTATCTACTGAATTTATTCATTTACGTTTACAACTGTAATGGTATAATGGATAATTACTGAAAAATTATAATAAATTGGAGCAATTAGTAAAACCTAATAGGAGATTATTTCAATATAACCGGAGAATCTATTATCTGCATCTGACGATTCCTCTATGATTGTAGATGCTTGCAAATTTGTTGTGCTCATTCATTAACGCATTAATAATTACACTGGGATTTACACATGATGCTACTTGTCCTTGGCTGTGAATGTTTGCTTGCGAAGAGCACCTGAAAGTCTATAAAATCAGAGATATTCGTGAGCAGTATTTAGTTTGCGTAATTTTCGATCTCATCCTGGATATAGTGACGAGGGTTTATCCAATATTGTAGCTGCAAATATTCCCCCGATCTTTGCAAACGTTCGCCATGACCATTTTTAAAATAAAGGTACTCAATTTTATTAATACTTATCAATAAAACAAACTGTGGTATAATCGCACCAAGTGAAATCTGAGAATGACCAATTAATTTCAGTCGATTATCCTTTTCGTTATCGCATGCCTTGCCCTGTCAAATGGTATGCCATGGAAGCGAGGAGGTTGGGGAAATAAGGGCTGGGGTGGCGGCGGCGGCGGTGGAATCGCGATAATTGCTGTTAAAAGCTACGGTGGCCATGGTGGATATGGAGGCCATGGAGGATATGGAGGCCACGGAGGCTATGGAGGCCACAAACCTTACAGTGGCGGCTATGGCGGAGGTGGAGGATACGGCGGTGGCTACGGAGGCGGATATGGCGGAGGGCATGGGGGTGGATACGGTGGTGGATATGGCGGCGGATATGGGGGTGGCCATGGTGGTGGTTTCGGAGGTGGATTTGGATTTGGCGGCGGCTATGGCGGAGGATATGGCAAATAAATCCAGAATCAATTGCAATCCGCTATATAAATAACGTAGATATACTTTTATAAAATCTTACATCGTATAATAAATTATATTATTGTTAATTTAAACTTTACCGTAGATCTTATCATATTGTTGTAAATAATTAGGAATGTAACCATTGCCTCCATATCTGGGTGGTTTAAAAAATTGGGCTCCGTAACCATATCGGGGATACTCGTAAACATTATATCCTGGTATGCCTTGCCCAAATGGAGCAATGTTAATTGGTAGAACGGGGACGCCTTTGTTAGCCGGCGGAATTACTTGATTGCTTGGATTGACATCGTAACCATATGGCTCAGGTTCATCAATGCCTCGTCTAGCTAGTTTACCTTCCAGGTTGACTGCCTTCTTTATGGGTGGCGTTCCAACGTGTGTTTCATTGGCAGTGGCTGGTCTCTTAGGTGTTTGTATAGGCTTTGCATTACTGCATTGATATAACGCGAATAAACTTGCGCAAATCAATATCAGTGTAAGCCTAAACATAATTTGTTTCTTTAAAATAAATAAATGAAATATTGATCACTTTGGAGTTGTTACTCGGTTGAATATTTGAGCTGAGTATGACAGAAACCATAGACCCATCGACTTATATACACTTTTACACCTTTACCTCATTTGCAATATTATCTATGCGTAACGGAAGCTTTCTTATCGATATTCTAGAAAAGTGTTCAATTACCAAGCAATGAAATTAAAGGTAATAGTCCTAATTATGTTCAATGTGACTTGCTACTTTCAATAGTTTTTTCTGCATATTTATTCAGAACTGTAGAACTGATATTATTGCAAATCCTGTAACTGTAACTATTTGAAAGTAAGTGAAGTTTAGTGAATAAAGAACTAAATTTTCTTATAGATCTTTTATGCGCTTGGAATTAGTATGTTTGTCAAGACATTAAATATAAGACTTTTATAGTGACTACTGCTTTGTACTATTAAACCACCGAGATCTAGAGGTGGATAACTTCATATTTACAATATAATGAAAGAGGCCCAAAGGATTTTAAACAGATTTATGTTTGGTTCATAGTTTTACATTCTAATTTCGGTAATGTTAGCAATTTTAAGGAGATATGGGTTGTTGTTGAAGCGAAATTGTCAAAATTGTTATCAATAATTGACCCCATATCGACATCAAAGTATCACGACAATAAAACGACACTATATGCTATCCTCGCAGATTTTAGTTAATTGCGTCTTAGACGAATCAATGTCGTATTTACCACAAGGAAAACTTGAAGATATTCATAATGTTTGAATATATTTTAATGCTTTATTATTTGAAGAGAGATTACATAATTCTGTATCCTGATTAATTTGATTTAAAAAGCGAGCCTTAGAGCGCAAAGGTTTGTTTATGGATCAGAAGGTCAATGCTAATAATGGCACGAATTTGAATACAAAGCAAAGCGCAAATCATAGATCAGTTTATCAATATTTTGTATACATTCGTTTTGGCTTATTTTGCTTTCTGCCGAACTGCTACTTGGACCGTGCTTAACTGAAGAGTATAAATAGAGATTGATCGCTCGAGTTAGTTCAGTATCACCAAATATTTCATTACGATAACAGTAGACCACGAACTAGAAATGATCAAATACTTAGTAAGTTTTCTACGTTCAACCTATTCTAGTATATCAATTTCCTAACAATATTTGAACGTTAACAGGCAGTGTTAGCCGCTATAGGTATAGCAGTTGCCTACTGCTCACCTTATGGAGTCAGGGGTCATGGAAGTGGCTCTGGGGGTGGATTGGATGGAGGACTAGATGGAGGCCATAGCGGCGGCCATGGTGGAGGACACGGCGGAGGCTTCGGCGGTGACCATCATGGTGGAGGATTCAGCGGAGGACATGGAGGCGTTGATGGTGGACATGGAGGCGGAGGCCATGGTGGCGGACATTCTGGCGGCATTGGAGGTGGCCATGGTGGACATGGAGGCGGCTTTGATGATGGATTTGGAGGCGGCATTGGCCATGGTGGCCATGGAGGATCCTTCGGCGGTGGTCATCATGGTAGCGGAAAGGGCCATGACACTGGTTTTGGCGGCGGTCACGGTAGCGGCCAAGGCGGCGGTGTTGGATTTGGAAGCAGCCACGGCGGCCACGGCGGCGGTTTCGGCAGCCATGGTGGTGGTCATGGTGGCGGTCATGGTGACGGTCATAGCGGCGGCCATGGTGGCAGTCATGGTGGCTCAGGTGGCTATGGAAGTCACTATACCAGTTGAATTACTTTCAATCACTATTTGATGTGTATGCTTATGACTAATTATTGTAATTGTGGAATGTATTATAATTAAATTTATGACTATATACATCGATAATCACAAAATGGAATAATTTCATGGAAAACCCTCAAGAAACCCACAATGGAAATGATTCATTTTCTTCTTTTGTTTGCGAAATGCATTACAAATCAACTTAATCACGACAATTTGCCATTTGTCACAATCAAGTTTGGAACTTTGTATTATTATCGCTAATTTGCATTTCCTCTGCGCTCTTTTACAAGCAGTTTACTCATTTTCGGTTTCCAACCATATTCACTTGTATTGTTAATGCAATTGAACAATTCTCTTTACGAAATAAATTACAATATAATAATAATATAATAATATAAATATAATCAATATTAAATTGAGACAAGATTGAATAACAACTTCGACTTCTTTGAATTTTAACATGACAGGAAAATAAAGTATAATCTCAACTTCAGGTTTCAAAGTGGACTTTTTCTCAATGCCAAATGATTCCAAGTTATTACATTGCGCAGTAGAAGCAAAGATAAACTGATTGAAATGAATGAAATCAATTTGTTGGCATTTAAGTTTGCAACTTCCAGCCTATTGGATTCGAATCAATGAAAAACCCAAATAACAAGATTGTTGAAGCAGTAGTTATCCTTGCATTGTATATTCACGGTGATGACAAGTTTCTGGGTGCTTGAAAATTATTCAAACAAAATTCAAATGCCATAAAGAACGATGATATGCCATTATTCGAATAACCGTAATTGTGTAAACAATTTATGATGCGTCTTAGCATTTCCTAGTAAAGTAGCGAAAATTTATGTGGCAGTAGTAAAACGTGTTTGTCAGATTAATTGTTCTGCGTAATTTTTTCCTTTCAGGCAATATTTAATCATATTTTGAAGCGCTGCTTTGTTCGCTTTACGGCAAAAAAAGAAGGCGTAATTTGTTGATCAGCACGCGAGTAATACGGGAAGCCCAATGACAAATCCTCGAGACCTCCTGTGCATGATGGGTCATTGCCTACCAAGAAACAACCACTTTGTATGTATGAGCTTTTGCAACTATATAAGTGACCGATGGAGGCTTGAATTCACCACAGTTTCTCAGCGTCCTTCGCCCCAGCTTTATTGCAAGACATTGACTAGAAATGGTCAGCAAACTTTTGGTAAGTTTTCTATTCTCCCATTTTGCTTTCTAATTTCATTCTTATTTTAATTCATTATAATTAAAGCCTTCAAATGTATTTCATACTGAAGGCCTAAAAGTACCTGCTATTAGAAATCCTCAAAACTTTGGACTTCTGGATCTTGTAGAACCTGAGCCCTCCATCATATTCTTGGTGTTCCTATCCTCTGTTTACTGCAGTGTGCTTATTTCAGATTGCGTCGGGTTCTTGACTCCTGTGAATGTCCTATTAGGTGCCCTACCTGCCTTATCCTTTTTGCCTTTACTAGAAATGTATTTTTCATAATGACATTGAATTTCTATGATAAATTTTGCTGTTTGTTAGGTTTTCTTGTCCTTTGTGGCATTGGCATTCGTGGCTTATGCTAATCCAATGCCCGCGCCGCTACCAGGACCACTACCAGTTGCTGATCCAAGTCATGGATATGGTAGGGGCCATGGTTATGGTCACGGCTATGGGCATGGATACGGTCATGGACATGGGCACCATGGATATGGACACCATGGACATCACGGCGGACATCATGGCGGACATGGTGGATACGGACATGGTCACCACTGGGGATAAGATAAACCTTTCCATGAGAACCTAGATTTTATCAAGTATGATTCTACTGACGAATCCAGGAAATTCAGTACTTAATCAATTTTACTGTATATAAATAATATGAAAACATTTGTCATTAAATTTTCCAATAGTTCTGAATATTTGTTTACGCCCTTGATACGTTTAGCTGTTTCCTATAAGTTCTCTAGATCTTGTAGGCTCCAGAAGTTTTATTTAAATTTCTTTAAGATTTATCTCCATTCTATGTTTCTTTACTCAATTGTTGATTCTCTTAAGTCTTTTTGAACCTGGTAAAAGTGTTGAATTGCAATAAAACAATATCAAGATATCATACAATATATTGCATCGCCAAATTTATTCATTAATCAATTAAATTACATATATTAATACTTTTAAATATCTGTAGATTGATTACTCTAGGCAACCATAGATGCTCATGAAATAAATATTTAATAATCAATGAACAAATGCGAAACTGTTTCAAAATACAGTTGGAGTATGACGATATGATTGTGGAAACGGCATATTTCTGTTAACTCGGAAATCTGAGGCAATGGCCCTATCATATTGTTCCCAATTGTTTCCATATTTAATTTGCGACTTTGCCTGATTTGTCGTCTCAAAGTGGTTATAGCCCAGGATATCTCTGGCATTGGAAGGATTCGCAGGGCGTCTTATTGGTTCGAAATCTTGAAAATCCGGAATCGCAGCATTTTGACTCCAAATTAGTGGTATCCACAACAAACACAACTAAAAGAATCGCATATTCAAAAACCAGATGAATTGCTGTTACTTGTCTAACATATAATCAAGAACTAAATGGTGGAACTTACGCTTCCAGTCAAATATTTAGCCATATTCCAAACAAACTGGTAAACAAGTATAATTCACGAAAAGAATGAGCGTTTAAATAGCCAATGCGCACACAAACCGGATATTCACTGCTCTTGCCAACTTGTTGGAAGTAATTACAAATGTTCAATCTTCGTCAGCGAATTAAAAGGCAACTAATTTATGCGCAAACTTGCGTACTGCACCAAAGTGAATAATTTGTTTTTACGCGTCTCGCAGCCGTGGAAATTCGTCCTAATACAACTTGTTGCTATAAACAATCACTTATTTCAATCAATTTGTTGAAATGCCTTCTTAGAGAATCCAGCCAAGTGTTGATTCATATAAAGAGAAGGGATACTTGAATTATGATAAAATCGCCAATTCTCTTGATGTTTTTGCAATCATTCATATTAATTTTTGTCGTTATTTCGTACTTCTTTTTTAAATTCTAAGGTCATTCGAAACTTCTTCTTGATTTGCCAATCTACCAATTAATTATAGCGTATTTGCTCATACGCCACGAAAGGGATTTTAATTTATTGGTGAATGATTAAAGATGTAAGAATATTGCTAAAACCATAGAGATATCGCACTGTATATTAATATCTCATCTTCTAGAGATTGTTGCTGTGATGGCTGCAATCATCATTTCATATGTTTTATTAAATTTTCCTACCATATATTGCATAAATGACAATGACACCTTTTCATAATTAATTAAATCAATTCTCTTTACTTGTATGCAATATATGTATATTTTAGTATTTATTTTCCAATTTAATGCAGATGATTAAAAAGTTGCAGTTAATAAAAGCATATATTTGACTGTAAACATTTTTCATTTTTATCATGTTGAGTAAGTTAGTTGAATTTGTTGTTTTTGAAGTTAATGGCATTACAATAAATGGCAAATAATGACGAACTGGTGTGAATAATAGTGTATAACAAACAATGAATTAAAGTTCTTCGAACTCTTCGTTTCCTTCACATCATGAGCAATTTTATGCTTATTCTAATATTCATCAATAATTACTTCATTCATGTGTAATGTGTTGAAGAGCGCCTTGAAGGTACTTACTCAGAATGAATGAATTCATCTTCTTACTTGATTTATAGACAATACTCCATCACGAATAATGCATTAGATCTCTAGCACTTCTGCCGGCATCCTTCAATTTCCGCTTCTTTGTGTGAATTATTTACCAAAGAGATGTGAAAGATAAAATTCACACAATTCAAGTAATCTGCAACGATGCACATTTTTTTAAGTCCGACATCATTTTATCGAGAATTAACTTAGCCAGAGGCAGTTGAAAATTTAAACAATGGTTGAAAACTTCACGTCTGTTTAGCGATTTACAGATCATTAAGAGATCAAACCTGTTGATTCGCAACCTATTGTTTACAAATGATTTGCAACAATCTAGTTTTTATACTTGGTTTTGGTATTTTTGCTCCTTGTAATGCAGCGCATCTCGTTATCTTTCATCTTTTTATCATCGCCTGATCTTGGTTAATTAATGCTTAACTTTTCTGTCCAACAACTTCTTATTAATTTAATGGACAAGAATATTCCATTTTGCAATAAAAATATGGAAAAATCTTTAATCCATCTGCAAAATAAATAATTTATTGATATAAAACACTTGCATAATTCATTCATTCAACGGTTAATTCACAGTTATAATATTTATGATTTCCTCGCGAAAACTGAATTCGAATCCATCTACAAAGCTCGTGTAAATGAACTTAAATGTTGCTTCGCAAAATCTTCATCAATACGAATTCAGCGCGTAATGTTGACTCATAAATTAAATTGTTCTCCTTTTGTTCAATAATGGGTGTGCATATTTAAGCATCAACTAAAAAAATGTTAATGAAATGCTTGAAATAATAGGATTAAACAAGCACAAGAACATTTCTTGCTTCTTCATATTGCTATTTTTCGTATCTGCACATTAACAGCGTAATTGGCGAGAATTACTCAAAGTCATTGCTATTCTTCGAACGTGATGGATTTCTTCGCTTATACTCATTTATCTTGTACCAGAACATGTTCTTATGTTGGGTCTTTCGATGTTTGTTTTTCGCTTCCATCTAGTTCCATCTCAAAAGTAACGTAAGCTAAACTGCTACACATTTTCACACTAAACCTACCAGCATTTTAATTCAGAAATGGCTACGTTCGAATCTGAGCTGTTACGTAGGTTTTTGAGATATTTCCTTCAGATTCTGAATTTCTCTTTTAAGACTGATGTTATTCAAAATGGTTTTATCCCTTGAGTCTCTTAATTGGATGTAGATATATCGTATTTTCCTCTCATTTCTATCTTTCTTCAGTTCTAGAATCACAATCAATTTAACCAGTCCTGTAGGATTATTGTTAGAACAGTTTCGGAAACTGGAATGCTGAGCTAATTGTAATTTCTGACTGCAAAGTAGTACTGAGTTGAGTTGAAAGAAGTTGCAGCATTGGAGAGCTTAAAAAAGCAAATCGCTTCATATTGGAGTCACGGGGGAAGAATTGCACATTTTATTCGTGTACAGGCACACGCGGAAAGTAATCTCAGAGATGGAGCGGCGAAGAGTTGACTGGAAGCCCAGCGATTGTTTGCGCGTCCATTGAGAAGTTGTGCGGCGCGCTATCAGCATCCCAGATTCGCGCCAAGGAAATCTGAAGACTATAAGTAATTAGAGTTGCTGTGATCCGGCTTTAGTATCCGCCTTGCGTCGACGCGGAACTCGGGCAAGTAGGAAACGTAGCCGGCGATTTCCGAGTGCGCGTCATCCTGCAAATTGAGCCAAGGCGGACAAGATGATGGTAAGTACTGACACACTTGCGTGTGCCCAATGATTTCATATCTTGCGCTTGCCCAGATCATCGTCGTGGCATTCCTGCTGACCCAGTGTGTGGTTGAAAGCCTCGACTCGGATGCGCCAAGGTTCTTCACCAATGGCCACGGCGGATATCAGTTCTTCCACGCCAACGAGGACCAGCTAGAGCTCGGAAACCATCGTCGTATGGATAGCGAAGCGAGTTTTTCCGAGAATGTGGAATACGTGGTGTCCAAACCGGACGAAACGACGTCACAAAGATTAGCGACGAAGAAGAAGAAGGCAGTATCCGAAGAGGTGCGCATTAGCGATTCCGGCGAGAATCGCATCTTGAAGGACACCGGCCGGTACCGCTTCACAACGCCGAGCGCGCTGCAAAGACAGAGGGTCACCAGGAAGCGCATTGTTGTGCGGAAATTTCAGCCGCCGGCGAAGGCGGCGGAGAAGAACAAGAAAAGAGAAATCTCGCCGGCGAGCGCTGGGAATCGCCTGACGCGCGCCAAGACGCCGTCCAAGTTCGCGAGCAGGTACCACAAGCCGCCGGCGCCGCATTCTGCAGACGGGAGGACGAAGAAGACGCCATCGGCGAAGAACCGGAGCGCATTATTCGCGCGCCAACCGAATGACACATTTCTGCAATTGCATATGCGTAAATTGAACGCGACCACGACGACGACGGCGAGGAGCACGACGACGCCCTCGGCGCTCCAGAAGGGCATGATCGAGAAGCGCCATTTGGCTAACGTGCGCTTCTTCAATCGCCGAAGAATGGCGCATTGACGATTAGACTATCTTCCCTGAGATGTAGTTGTTTCTGATTGTTCGCAATCAAGGCCGAATCAGTTTCCGCAACGTGTGCGATCATTTGAAATTCAAATGAGTCGCTAAAGACGCATTGCGCGTGAGATAATTTCCCTCACAGGCAGTGTCTTTCAGCGATTCTTCGCTCTTCGTCTACACGCGTCTTGCAGCAGTGAAACTACCAGATAATATCAATCTTAACGAAACGAAGATAATTACGTTCGCAATAAAACTTCACTGACAACTCATCCAAAAGCACTTTTCTTTATTACCTTGTGCAGATATGACATAAAAGTGTAACATAAATATTGAAGGACAACGGAAAACTACGCTTCACACAAAGAACATTCGCATGCGAAGAATCCTAGAATGATTTAATGAAATGAAATAAATCTACTCAAATTTAACGCCTCGTGACAGCTGAATAGGCACTAATTTTTATAGCTCGCGAATGAAGAATGAGTTAGAATACCAACGGATATATTAAGAGTGAATAACGAAGAGAATATCGAAACAATCAGCGAATTATCCATTTTAATTTAGCAATTATGCAGCCTTGAATCAACGGAATCGTGACTTTATTATCCTTTATTTTCGATCGAATTGCTCCATGGATAGAAGAATGATATCACATTTTGATATCACAATAATATTATAAGCAGCATATATGTTTACTTAAATAACTATGGAATGAATCATTTCCTTGGAAACGAGTCCGTTCTTCTGTTGTTATTTAATGCTAGATTAGTGATTCTTATTTTAATAGGAATACAATAGAATACAATACAAATATCCTTTTGCCATTGTTGAAAGGAGGTTCCCAATGGATCTTAAACATTATTTATCAGTTAAATTTATCAGTAAATATCTTAGCTATGTATATTATCTGATCTTATTTAGTTATTGTAGTTAATATCCTTCATTCAAACATTTCAAACAATAACACGAATAACGGAGGAATTATTACAAAGAAAAATTGTTGAAATAAGTTTAAATGCAAAACGAGTTCAAAACTTGAAACTTTTCGGGTTTCTATGAAATGACCCAACCAAATAACATTAAGAAATAATTAAGTGACGCATGCAGAGAAGCCGCTTATCATTGCAATTTGGGGACTCTGAACTAAGGTGCTCATGAAGACTTCTTCGAAGTTGAAAATTCCCAAATGACTTTTTGATTGTGACTGGGTATCAGACAATGGGGCAATTTGTATAAATTGAGGAACATTTCTTGCAGCAAGTAGACTTAGAAATTAAACAGTGAAGTGCGCACACATTTCACCTCGTCACAATGGAGAAATGCGTAAGTTTATGCGGATTTCACTTATAATCATATATGTTCATATTAATGATGATATTTTATGTTATTTACAGCTCCTATTTATTGCTTCGTTTATTGGTGTTCTGCATTGCATCAGTAGCAATCCCGTTGTACTGAAAAATGTTCCCGGTGGACTGGAATTGCCGACCGCTGAAGCAGTAGTGTTTGCTCCTGCCAGAGCTAAGCGTGACCACCATGGTCATTCAGAGTCATCGCTTCGTGTTGAAATTGATACTGATGTGATTAAGCCGCATGGCGAACATTATAATCACCATGAAGGCCATGATCACCATGACCACCATGAAGGCCATGATCACCATGATCACCATGACCACCATGATCACCATGATCACCATAATTACCATGATCACCATGATCACCATGACCACCATGGCCACGATGAATATGGGCATGATGAACACCACCACAAAGACTATTACCATAAGCATGAGCATCATCATGGCCATCATGACGATTCGGAATCTTCGGAAGAAGATAAGCCTGTGCATATTAGCATCAGTGAACATCATTCACCTCAAAAGGGATTGATTAAGGAAGCACTTCACGAAATTGATCACGCCATCAAGGAAACAGAATTGTTGGTTGCCCCCAATGAAGGAGTCCTTAGGAGGAGAAAGCAGGTGTTCTGGGGAGATCAGGGTGGTTCTGAAGGTTTTGTCGGCCAAGGTGGTGGACAGGGAGGAAGAAGGCGGCAAGGAGGATTTGGCCAAGGAGGATTTGGACAATCACAAGATTTTGACCAAGAACAAGGACAAGGTCAAGGATTTGGGCGAGGACAAGGAAACCGACAAGGGCAAGGTGTTGGACGTGGTCAAGGTTTTGAGCAAGGCCAAGGTGGTGGACAAGATGGAGGCCAAGGATTCCCCTTGCAAGAGCAGCAGCAACAACAACAGCAACAGCAGCAGCAACAATTGGGTGGCGGAGTTGACATAAATATTCAAATTAACAATGAAGATAGAAAGAAGGGACATGGAATTAGCTACGAAGAGGATGACGATGACGATGAGGACGAAGAATAGAATATAATTGTGATTGATTTCATTTGTGCATTTAAAATATAACTTTGAAATAATAAATTTGTTTATTTTTATACTGCTTCATAACAATTGCCAGGGGGAATGCTCCATAAAAATATTATAGTTACTCTAAGCATAATCGAACTAAATCTCAAATTAAAATTTGTCGGTAGAACTAGAACTTAATTCATAAACAGGAGAGATTCCTACTGTAATGCTGGTTGCCGATAGTGAATTATTGTTAAGACGATAAAAGATATTTAAAAATATATATTTTTATCAACAGAATTCTTGTATAATAGAAAGCATTCTTAATAATATTCACGTAAAATTCTCAAATTTGGTATTCAAATTATTGTTGATAACTTTTATTAGATCTAGTCTAGACGTTAATCAATTGATTAATTTACTTCTTATCAGACAGGAAAGTTGTTAAATGAATGTAATTAATTTATAATTACAATTAGATATGTAATATAAAGACTCTGGTCATCAGGGAAGTCGAAATCATAGCCAAAACAAAAGAACAATGAAATCTGTAAGTATAAATTGTTTTAATGTTTTAAGTTGGAGTTTACAATGTATATCCTTCTATAACTTTCAGATACTACTGTTATGTGTCATCAGAATCCTCTCCCTGAATATTGTTAATGCTGCATTGATTTATCTATTGATTATTGACGATGGTAGTCTTATTAAAGAAAAATTACTTCAGTCAACAAACCCAGAACTGCAGAAGGAAGACATTAAATCAAGATGGTGCAGAGAGGAATATCCAAGAACATTTACCAATGGACATTCCGGTGGCCCAATTCGGTACAAGAAATGTCGCAGTCGACCACAGGAAGGGCATAAATTTCAAACACCAGATAGGCCCGAAAATGAATTAAATAACGTAGAAACTCTACGTTGACAATATTATGGATTTATAATTCTACAGCGCTTATTATTTCAAAATTTGTTGTCGACCTTGTAATAGGCACGGCAATTAACAAGTTGCGCACGAAGTACTTAATTAGATATTGCTAATATTAATTTTTCAAAATAAACTTATTCTTATATACCAGCTAGAACATAATCGTAGGTCTTAATTTTCAAGTCGTTTAAAACCGACCCAAAAACCACCTTTAATTGAGGGATTGAAATTAGCTTTGTCATAAGTAATGGGTATAGTTGTCTTGCCAATTACTGTAATTTCAAACTTCTTTAAAATATGTACCATTAGAGTTTTAATTTCCATCAAAGCGAAGCGCGATCCAATGCAGTTTCTGGGTCCAGAGCCGAAAGGAAGATACGTGTACGGTTTGATATTCGCCTTGTTCTCTTCGGAAAAGCGTTCAGGATCGAATTTATGATGGTTAGGATAATAGGCTTCATCGTGATGCAGACCCATGACGGGAATCCATATCGATGTCTTGGGTTCCAATGTAACTGGGCATTCGCCTGGCTTTTCCGGTTGGATGGTAAATGTCTTGGTACAGACTCTATCGGTGGCGATAACGGGCGGATGCATTCTTAATGATTCTATAATTGACGCATTCGTTTATTTAAATAAATTGTGAGTTGGTAGCAAAACTTACCACATACTACCATATCCATATATTTCATTTTATTCAAGACATCATACGATAGTTTTCCATTGTATCTGTCCAAGGTCTCCAGCACATCTTGCCTGAGTTTTTCTTGGATGTCAGGGTTTAGAGCGAGCTCGTAACACAAGAAAGACATAACAGTAGAGATGGTGTCAAAGCCAGCAAAAAAGAAAATGAGTGCCTGAGCAGCCATATCTAGTTCGGTCATTTCTACTTTTCTCGGCTGGAT
This sequence comes from Labidoglobus nevermanni, assembly GCA_025447835.1. Taxonomy (NCBI): domain Eukaryota; kingdom Metazoa; phylum Arthropoda; class Insecta; order Coleoptera; family Staphylinidae; genus Labidoglobus; species Labidoglobus nevermanni. The sequence goes on along the minus strand of JAOEHK010025892.1, from coordinate 4,253 downwards.
AGCTTTCCCAACCTGAGATTCCTCTACGGTGGCGAATCCCGAATCTTTTTGCTCTGTGGTTTCTTCATACTGCAAATGCCCTTTACGCGCCTCCATCATCAAGTGAATCATATCCGGACGCGAAATATTGTTCTCCTCGCGATATTTCACTGTTTCCCTAACAATCGACTTGAAAAACTCGCCACTTTTCGGGTCGAATATGGTGAATTTCAATTTATGCATTAATTTCGGAACAAGGGTGATGAGAACAAACTTAATCATAATCCAGAAACCCGAAAAATTGGTCACACTTTTGCCACACATATAGAATTCATTCTTGGGCTCTTTTAGCGAATCTACTTCAATGCCAAAAGCACAATTTGCAATAACGTCATTAGCAAATCTGGTGAACGAGTCCTTGAGCTCTAACTCAACGGTGTCCTTCTTTTGCTCCAAATAGAAATGCGCATATTGCTCAGCGGATTTCTCCATCAGGTTAAACATGGAGCGCATCTTACTGGCGGTGAACGAAGGGCTCAGGGTTGCTCGCATATCTCGCCATTGTTCGCCTTGCAATGCGAATAAATTACGATTCCACAGTGGTTCGTACTCCTCGGTAGTAAAGTTCAAGTGGTCGAGGAAATGGTCGAATTCCTTCACCGTTAATTGCTTTATTAAGTCAGGATCACGAATTACCAACGTTCGTATCGTCATTTGGTAAATTCCGAAATATCTAAAATAAGAAAGCAATTTCCAATGAAAAGTTTAGCAAGATTTTAAAATCTTTTTAATGAACGCATAATTATTACTAGACTCATATTTCTATCCAAATAATATAATTGCAGTAGAGTCTCAGACCTTGAACAAAGTTCCCAATCACCTATGAGGGGCCACTTGGTAAACTACATGACTCTATTTTGGTATTAATGATGAATTAAATTGTCATTTACAAACCTATCATTACTGTGTTTCTTATAGACCCTTTGAACCATATCAGAAAACGATTCAATTCTGAACGTTGATCGCAAACTGTCCCCAAATATCGGAACAGGTATCAGTTGCTTCACATTCTTCTTGTACCAAAAGAGTTGCGGTTTTAGAGCGAAGAAATAAAATATGAAAATGGCAGCAATTCCAAGCAGTATATATATCATGTTGATTGTCTGCTAACACGAATTTAAATTTAAACCAACTGTTCCTGAAATTAGAAAAACACTACAAAATTTGCGATAAGTTGCGCACTGGTAGATACGCTACGAGCAACTATTCTCTGCACCCAAATTCACAAATACGAGTAGCCTATTATTGTTTATTGCATAACGTCCATGAATCATTGGCTAAATAGCAAAATGAGTTCGACGCAATAGACTTTTTATACATACATGGCGTTCAAATTTATCACTTTGTTTATTTTCAAATCGTCGAGCTTGGTATAGTTATACTCTTTGTATACCCATATTTTTTAGTTCCCACAAAATTATTTCTTCTGGTTTCTACATTAACTAATGTGTCGGATTAACCTGGTAAGGAAGAGGAAACAAATTTACAACAAATTATATCTTAGTATTATAGACCGACGAACCAAACTGTAATTATATAATCATTAATTCAATTGAAGCAACTGTTTTCGTTGTTGTAAAATTTAAATACCTTCAATTATCCTTTCTAATGGTTTCACTTGAATCTATAATAATTTCTAGATGTATCCACTAATAATGCGAGTATTCTATATGTTGGTTCATATTTATTGTAATTTGAGATCATACCCTACATGAGATTACCCTGCTGAGGCGCAAAGAAATTCTGGAATGGAACTACAATATAGAAGGTAAGAGGGTAAACTCCACACTATACTCTACGTACATAAGCCTACACAAATGGTCCACAATCCTAGATAGAGCCAGGACTACATGGAAGAGTATGGTGGACTTGAGGAGGGAACCAACAACTGGAGGAAAAAGGCATTGATAGGAAATAGTGGCAGAACTAAATCTGCTGTAGGGAATCATAGGATGGGCGAACCCTCACAGGGTGAATAAGCCACACTACTAATAATAATTAATATAATCCATTTGCGTATTTTGAATACATTGACTGCCAGAACTTGTAATTTTCGTTACTAAAATTGCCCATGGTAATATTATCGTTTGTGAAGATGATAGCATTAACATCTTGGCGAGAATACGGAGTCCACTTGATGTAATCTAGGAGCGAATCTGGAAATGGTGTCGGATTGCTATATTTAATAAAGTTTGCTTGTATCCTAATCATGCGTCTCATCCACAATCCTTCCAGGCTGTTCGCAAGGACAGCTCCCCGGGTCAGGGTGTTGTAGTAAATGTATGAGCCATCATCCGTATGGCAGGCACCTGAAATAATAGTATCAATAGGCAACCAATGCTACCTTTCGTCGAGAATACCTTGAAACTGAGAAATGGAATCATGCGTTAATTTGAACACGTTTAGCCTCGTATCCAGGCGGAACATTGCGACATACACCTTCTGATAACGAGTCACGATCTCCATTGCACGATAACCAGGATACTTGAACCAGATATCGCCCCAAAATTGTAGCAATGGATCCTCGAAATTCTGACTGTAATAATAGGTTGTTGCTTCAGCCAGGACCATGGAACTGTTCACACCGAAAATGGCTGGAATATGTAGGGACATGTTCGTCATTGAATCTAAATTCGGGATGGCGGTTGTGTTCAACAGCAATCCTTCACGATCGACATTACTGAACATCATGGGAAGTGTCTGAAAGTCGCCCCGTTTCGCCATGACAATTGGTGGCTCGGACATGAAACTCCTTGGTCCTGGTTGCTCAATGTGCAGTCCGGAGAACATCGGTCTGTTTAGGTAAAAGTCGAACCACCGGAGATCTGTTTCCGCTTGCGAAATGGCCTCTGAACTAATGGCCTGCAAACGCCTGACCATGGTCGGAATATCATCGGTGGATATGCCCAATTGTGCGGCGAGGATATAGGCGGTATTGTTCGCCACCGTTGGCATTGACTGGATTGCTTGCCCACTGCGGCAAATTATCTTATGGAAGAGTCCTTTCGAGAGCGGCGAGAATAAATGGTAATGAACCGACATGGCGCCGGCACTTTCCCCACTTAGAGTGATTGCATTTACATTGCCTCCGAAGGACGCTATGTTCCGCTTTACCCAATCCATCGCCATAATCTGATCCCGAAAGCCGTTGTTGGAGCTGATCGCATCCGAATCATCTAACGTGAGGAAACCGAACGCACCCAGCCGGTGATTGATGGTGACAATGACCACATTCTCAGTTATCAGAAACATTGGGTTGTACGTGACCATTGCTATCGATTGCCGAATGAATCCACCCCCGTGGATGTACATGACCACAGGCATTACATCCCTGGTGTTTATCTGCAATTCATCATGTTTCTCTACGCCCCTCCTTTGCTGCTGGGCCACTTACCGCTTTCGTGAACACATTCACGTAGAGGCAATCTTCGAAGCCAGTCACATTGCCATTTTCCTGCGGCTGAAGACATGCTGGGGTGAAAGAGTTGCAGTCTCTAATACCATGCCACGGTTGCGGTTTCTGTGGCGGTTGAAAGCGCAGATTGCCCACTGGCGGTTGGGCATAGGGTACGGATTGAAAGGCAAAGTAGGGTTGTTGGTAGTAATCTAGCATTACTGAGCCCCGGATCAAACCATGATCAGTGCGGACGATTATGGCCGCAACTTGCATGATTAGCGCGTACCAAACAATTGCGATTATTCCGGCGACCGTTTGCATGTTGAAATGAACGCCAATTTGTCATACGCATAAGTTTTAATGCGATTTGAATCGCGCACTGCTGGAGTGACGAACTTTCCTGTGGCAGAGACCTTGTAGGTTGATAAGAAGCGCTTTTGTGTGCAAAGAATATGGAAATAGTCGCAATATTGCAATTGCGTATAATCCCCACAATTGCGCATTGCGACTGCTGAACATTCAAGTGGTGCTTTCGATGCGTCGATAATGCTTACATTTTTGATGGAAGTGCACTCGAAAACTGGAGCAATTACTGCTTTATTTTATTCATATGAATGAAACAGGTATTTTATCTGCTATTATCGTGCCATGCTAAAATAAATAATTACGTTAAGTTGCTATGTATTGGCCTTAATAAGCTAACCATATTCAAGCAATTTGTTCAGTAATAGTGTTTTTTCTACGTCGGGATCGGTCTACCTGCGGTTCCCTGCACCTCGGTCCTTTCGGTCCTTTTGTGCTATCCCACCTTTAGTCC
>JAOEHK010025782.1:0-26260 GCA_025447835.1 Labidoglobus nevermanni | reverse complement strand
AAATTTGATTACAATCCGTTGAGTATTATAGACGCCAATTGCGTCCGACTGGACATACTTAAGATTTTATATAATAGGATAAACACACTCCTACCCTCCATAAATGAAACCATGAAACCATAAATGAAACCGTTAGATTTGTATAAATAGGCTACACCCGAAAGTTTATAATCAGATTGCCTGATGAAGACATTGTATGTCGAAACGCGTCGCAATCTGTGACAAATATATTCAACTTTTTGGAAACAAGTAAAGTTTCTGTAAAACCATTATTAGTATGGAGTTGAAAAACGTTAATGCCTCTTCGACAAACTATTTGCATGGCTTGGTCTTGTAAAATAATTGATTAAACATGTAGCAAATATCAACAAGTAGTTGCTCTGTTACATCTGACTGTTTACAGTCTATGTCTGTTGAAGTGTCTGTGACAAGTAATCTAGTTGTTTCTACCGAGTTATTCACTTTTGCGCAATGGACAAGCAACAGAAGAAGAAGCTAAATTTGCGCGCCTATGCCAGCAACGCACGGAAGGATGGCAGTTTCACCAAAGATATGGATTTCAGCACTGCGAGCATGGATGTGATGAAGCAGTACAACATAACAGACCAGAAACGTCAACAGTTACTGGGTTTTATGCAGAGTAAAATCGAGCAGCTGAAAGTGAAGGAGTACAAGAAGCAGGTGGATCCAGAATATCCGAAAATCGTGCGCAAGAATACGGCACATGAGGATCTACTTCGATGCGTGGACAAGTTAGTGACAGCACCAATGGGCAAGTACATTCAAAGGGATATCCTGCGGAGGACCGGAATGCTCAAGCAGCAGGATGCCTACTACGACACGGTGATGCAGGTGACCAAAGAGTTTCGCAAGGAGTGGATGGATATCACTCACAAAACAGGAATCAACACCGTTATACTGCCGCTGGACCACAGTGACACGCACCCTCAGCTGCTGCCATACGCGTTCTTTGGGCGTACGGAAAGGTACAGCGAGTATGTGCGGAATAGGGACCGCCTTAGGAATCGCTTATGCATCCAGTATCCACTAATGCTGAAGCTTACCAAATGCGCCATGATGCTGCCCGACTTGCTTGTCGATTTCCGGAACTATCGCGACACAGAGTACGAAATACCGAATCTGTTCATTATCTTCAAGGAGGAGATCGAAAAGGGACGCGCGATGATGCGAAAGTTCCACTTTAAAGTTACGAAAATTGTGCACAATTGCCGACAGCAATATCCGAAAAACGAGCGGGAGTTCTCTCGGTATCAGAACACAGCCACTGTCCTGCTTGGCATTATTATCTCCAGGCTGTTGCGCAACACCATTGAGCACCTTGTAGAGGTGACTGGTGCGACCGATAAAGTGCCGTATTTGAAACTGAACCTGACCTATGATAATGGCCTCTGCTTGACGCCATCGGCCAAGGAGACTTCGGAAATGTACGCGAAAGTCATCCAGTGCATTGCGGAGATCGGCAATGGGTTTCTTGCGATTCAGAGCGTCATTGATGAGACCCTGGAAGAACGCTTTCTGCCGATCTACATCGAGGAGGACTTCAAACGGAATGCAGTAAAGCACATCGAAGCCAATATTAACGCAAATTACGCGCCAATCGACGCCTACGTGGAGACCATTGAAAGCAATTTAGTTTCGTTGCGTATTTCGTCCCGCTTGGAGTACCAGCAATCCTTTGAGGAGCTTTGCAATAAAATCGACTTCTACAATGAATTGATTAAGACTGTTGAACGTGTGGTGACTAACGAGTTCTACGCCATCGGCGCGCTAGAGCAGGAAGACTGCAAGGCGAATTTAAACCAATCCATCAGCAGGCAGATGGACACAATTGCGATGAAGATGACGGAACAATTACAGGTGGAGAATGCGAATTTAACGGAGGCATTCGAGAAGCTTACAGCCAAAGCACGCGAAATACCAAAGACCAGCGAGGAGCTGATGGAGCAAGGAGCCTACATGTCATGGGCCAGATCCGTCCTCATGATGGAGCTCACGCAGAGGATCCAGAAGCAATTGAGCGTGATCTGTCGTCTTGTAGACATCACCACACTGACACCACACATGATTTACGAAAACTCCACTGTGGTCAATTGGATCTGGGAGATTCAGCCGATTCTGGAATTGAATTCCACAAACTACGAAGCGTACAAATTCGAATTTGAAGAACGACTCGCCAATGCAGTCATTAAGATTAATACGGACATTAAAGAAATATCGCCATATCTCGACATCTTGGACTACATGAACGATCCAGCCAGGTCAATGCAGTACCTGCATCACATGGCTGAGATACTGGTGAGAATTCGATCCTGCGATGAACAAAAGGCATGGATTAATAGCGAGGAAGGGACCTTCAAGTATCCAATCTCTCCGTTTCTGGAGCTGGAGGAATTGAAGAACTGGGTCTATTCGTTCTACCATCTAGTAAAAATGTGCCACAACTGGAATCGATCTTACTACGCATGGATGGATGGCCCGTTTGAATTCTTAGACTCTACTACTGCGGAGGAATACGTTGAGGATTTGTACAAGGAGTTGACGAAAATTCAAAAGTTTTACCGCAACAAATTGCGAGCGCTTTCAGGAGATACTAACGCTCGCAAGTTCCAAGGGTCCGTCGATGATCCAGACCCGTTGAATCAGCCTGCCCCTTTGCAATTGACTCGAGAGGTAATGCAGGAAGTTAGGGACTTTCGTCCAGCACTGACTTTAATGCGAATCATGTGCAATCCAGCACTTCTTCAAAGGCATTGGGACGAAATGTCTGAGATTGCCACATTCGACATGACCCCGAATGCGGGTACAACTTTGCGTAAAATTACCCAGCTGGATTTGGGAGCGAGTACCGATCCGTACGAAATTATTAGCTCTGGCGCTATCAAGGAACTTCAGCTCATTACGAACCTGAAGAAAATGATTGCCGAATGGGATGTGGTGAAGTTTAAAACAAGCGTCTATAAAGATACTGGAATCCACATTTTGACGGCCTTGGACGATATCCAAGTGATTCTGGATGATCACATCATGAAGTCGTTGACGATGCGCGGTTCTGTGTTTGTAAAACCATACGAGAGCCAAGTGAAGGCGTGGTATGATAAGGTCATGCGAATGAATGCAACCATAGACGTCTGGGGCAAAGTGCAATCCCAATGGTTGTACTTGCTGCCTATTTTCTCGTCCAGGGACATTGTCAACCAGATGCCCTCCGAAGGAGTCCTATTCAAGGAAGTAGATTCGACGTACAAACGTTACATGCAAGTGGTTGCGAAAGACCCGCGCGTACTTGAAACAGCTGGGGCTGCCGGTTTGCTGGAGGCCATGGAGGCTGCTTTGGAAATGCTAGATAAGATCAATGAAGGGGTTGCGTCCTACCTGGAGAAGAAACGCTTATATTTCCCGCGCTTTTTCTTCCTCTCCAACGATGAAATGCTGGAAATTCTCTCCGAAACCAAGGATCCACTTCGAGTACAACCGCATCTCCACAAATGCTTCGAAGCTATCCATCGGCTGCACTTCGACAGCGAACTGCAAATACATGCGATGATGAGTCAGGAGGACGAACGCGTTGACTTCGTCAAAATGATCAAAACTGAGGAAGCTGGAGGAAGCGTGGAGAAATGGCTGGTGCAGGTGGAAGAACAAATGCTACTCTCTATTAAGGAACAGTTGTTCCAGAGTTGGCAAGATTACGCGCAAAACCAGCGCACCCAATGGATACAACTGTGGCCTGGCCAAGTGGTGCTTGCAGTCTCTCAGATCTATTGGACCGCTGCAATGCATCAAGTTTTATCTCCGGAATCGGTCACTGGCCTGGACAAGTACACGTCTCAGTTGTTTGACCAGCTACAAGATACGGTGGCATTGATTCGCGACCCCAGCTTGACGAATCTCGCCCGCATTACAATCAAAGCGTTGATTGTCATAGACGTCCATGCGAAGGATGTTACGGCAGAATTGTACGCGCAGAATGTTCAAGCCGACACCGAATTCAAGTGGTTGTCCCAGTTGCGCTATTACTGGGAAGATCAATGCAACGTGCGGATGATCAATGCGACCATCCGATACGCGTGCGAATATCTCGGGAATAGCGATCGACTGGTGATCACGCCTCTGACCGATCGCTGCTATCGAACCCTGATTGGTGCCTATCACCTCCATTTGAACGGCGCACCTGAGGGACCAGCCGGAACTGGCAAAACGGAGACCACCAAGGACTTGGCCAAAGCCTTGGCTGTGCAATGCGTCGTATTTAACTGCTCAGATGGCTTGGACTACAAAGCCATGGGGAAGTTCTTTAAGGGCCTCGCGTCCAGTGGAGCGTGGGCATGTTTCGATGAGTTCAATCGAATTGAAATCGAAGTGCTTTCGGTTATTGCACAACAGATTTTGTGCATCGTGCAGGCCGTCCGAGCACATGCGGACAAGTTCATGTTTGAGGGAACGGAACTCAGGCTCAATCCGGCCTGCTATGTTTGCATTACCATGAATCCCGGTTATGCGGGCAGATCTGAGTTACCCGACAATCTCAAGGTTCTGTTCCGAACTGTTGCTATGATGGTCCCTGATTACGCCATGATCGGAGAGATCTCTCTGTATTCGTATGGCTTTATGGAGGCGCGAAAACTCAGCGTGAAAATAGTCACCGTGTACAAACTCTGTTCGGAGCAACTGTCCTCCCAAAACCACTACGACTATGGTATGAGAGCGGTCAAGAGTGTTCTTTCCGCATGTGGCAATAACAAACTCGCCTTCCCGTATGAGAACGAAGACATCATTCTACTGCGAAGCATACTGGACATCAATTTAGCCAAGTTCCTCGCTCACGATGTGACCCTGTTTGAGGGAATCATCAGTGACTTGTTTCCAGGGATCGTTTTGCCGCAAGCAGATTATGTAGCATTCATCAAGTGCTTCATGGAGTCGGCCAAGGCGCGCAATCTTCAGCCGCGGAAATGCTTTCAGACCAAAGTCATTCAAACATACGAAATGATGATTGTGCGGCATGGCTTCATGCTTGTGGGCTACCCATTCGCGGGGAAGACTTCCACATTGAAGGTGCTCGCCGACACATTGACAAAGATGAACGAATTGGGTTTGCCGCAACTGAAAGTGCAATATCAGTTCATCAATCCCAAGAGCGTCAATATGGGTCAGCTTTATGGGCAATTCGACCCAGTATGACCTACTCCAGATCGTTATGGCGTGTCAAATGATCCTCATTGCAATTCTAGATATCTTATGAATGGTTTGACGGCGTGGTTGCCACATGCTTTCGAAACTTTGTGGTTGATCCGCAGCCTGATAGGAAGTGGGTCATATTCGACGGGCCTGTGGATGCTGTGTGGATAGAGAACATGAATACAGTTCTGGATGACAACAAGAAATTGTGCTTGATGAGTGGCGAGGTCATGGTCATGACCAGTTCCATGTCAATGATTTTCGAGGTCATGGATTTGGCGCAGGCATCACCAGCCACTGTAAGTGACCTTTAACTAGCATTATCAGCGAGTAATCCTTGTGCAATTGCAATAAGGTGTCGCGCTGTGGAATGATCTACATGGAACCAGCAAACTTAGGATGGCGGCCGTTCCTTGAATCGTGGATCGTTGACCAAAACCCCGACTGGTGTGGCGAGTGGAAACCACTCATCATTGACCTATTCAATTGGCTCGTGGACCCGTGCTTACTTTTCATCAAGAAGAACTGTAAACAGTTGAATAGCGCCGGCGAGATCAATCAAGTGAAGAACATGTACACAATGGTACAAATGATTCTGGACTCGGCCTGCGTGGACAATGACCGAATGGAGGAGGACTCCAAATTCATGAAGACCTGGATTGAGGCGACATTTATCATGTCTCTGGCAACTGCACTGGGCTCAACGCTGGAGCGCAGTTCGATTGAACCCTATGACGAATTCTGCCGTGGCTTATGGCGAAATGAAAACCCGAATCATCCGCATCCCGCCTCCCTAGAGAAGCTAGACGTGCTCTTTCCCACCGAAGGCCTGTTGTGCAATTACACGTACGTGTTTCGTCTCAAGGGAAGCTGGAAATACTACCCGGAGATGGTGAAAACGATGAGGGTCGAGGATGCAGTCGCGATCCAGCAGACACTGATTCCGACTATTGACACCTTGAAAGTGATAAACCTGCTAGACATGCACATCAAGTACAAAGTGCCCTTGCTGCTCGTGGGACCCACCGGGACTGGGAAGAGCTACTATATTCAGGATAAATTAATGAACAATTTGGACCAGGAGAAATACGAACCGTCCTTCATTACATTCACCGTCAAAATATCGGCAAACCAAACTCAGGATATGGTCATCAGTAAGCTGAACAAGATCCGAAGAGGCAAATACGGGCCACGTCCCGGCAAGTATTCCATTATTTTCGTGGACGATATGAACATGCCCGTGAAGGACACGTACGGAGCACAACCACCAATTGAATTACTGCGTCAGTACTTTGACCACAAGAATTGGTATGACCTTAAGGACACCTCCAAAATTTACATCTACGATATGTTGATTATCGCCGCAATGGGCTTGGTTGGGGGAAGTAGGCAGGATGTTTACGCACGCTTTTTGCGCCACTTTAATCTTTATGCAATCAACGAGTTCTCAGAAGACAGCATGCAAAAGATCTTTTCCAATATTTTGTTGCTTGGCTGGAAGAAGAATGGCTTCCCTAGTGACATAATTACGGTGGTAAATGCCTTTGTTGGCGCTACAATGGAGATCTACTTGAAAGCCATTGACACCTTGAGGCCAACGCCAGCAAAGTCTCACTACGTCTTCAATCTGCGGGACTTTGCTCGTGTGATTTTCGGAGCATCGCTCCTGCGCAAGGATTCGGCGGAGGATCGAAAGATTTTCGCGAAATTGTGGATGCACGAGTCCCTCAGGGTGTTCTATGATCGGCTCATCGAAAATGAAGACCGAGCGTGGTTTTACGAGGAGAGTAGGAAGATTGTGAGAACGCACTTCAAAGATCAGTTCGAGCAAGTGTTCGACAGCTACCCAAGAGATGCCAACGGTCTCGTTCCCGAGAAGGCGATGGCAAGACTAATGTTTGGCACTTACCTGGACACCGACGCAGCTGAAGATGACGTCAAATATGAGGAAGTTGCAGATGCCCAGTTGCTCTTCAATCTCGCAAACGATTTCCTCGAGGAATACAATAGCAGTCACAAATCTAAGATGGAGATTGTTCTCTTTCAATACGCGTTGGAGCACCTGAGCAAAATCAGTCGCATCTTGGCCATTCCCTCTGGAAGCGCGCTTTTGGTCGGAGTGAGTGGATCTGGTAGGCAATCGTTAGTTCGGCTTGCAACGGCGATTGCGGGGTACACATTCTTCCAGCCAGAGATCAGTAAGAACTATGGGATGACCGAATGGCGTGATGATGTGAAGAAAGTATTGAAGGAGGCTGGCGGACGTGGCAAATCAAGCACATTCTTGTTTTCGGAGGGGCAAATCAAGGAGGAAGGTTTTCTGAGCGATATCGATAATCTCCTCAATTCGGGGGAAGTCCCGAATATCTACGCCCTCGATGAGAAGCAGGAGATTTTAGAACTGGTCCGTTTGGCAGCTCAAGGTGGGAACAGAAACCTGGACGTATCCGCGTTAGCTGTGTTCTCCTATTTTATCAAGAGGTGCAAAGAACGCCTACATATCATGTTGTGCTTCAGCCCCATCGGGTCCTCTTTCCGACAGCGCTTGCGCTTGTTTCCCTCGTTGGTGAACTGCTGCACCATAGACTGGTACGAAGACTGGCCGGAAGAGTCGTTGGAAGTGGTTGCGCATAATTGGCTCAATGACATCAATTTACCCGAGCAGGTAAAGAGTGCTGCGGTGATTGCATGCAAACACTTCCATGTGGTCGCCAGAGAGGTGTCGGCCGAATTTCAGAAGGCGACAAGCCGGAAAACATACATCACATCCGCCTCGTACTTGGAGCTGATTAAGTCCTTCACCGTGCTCACCAACGCGAAACAGAGTGAAATTATGCTCAACAAGAACCGATACTTGACCGGATTGGACAAACTTCAAAATGCCGCCTCCCAGGTAGCCGGAATGCAAAAGAGTTTGGCGGAATACCAGCCGCTGCTGCTGGAAATGAGCAAAAAGGCCAATGTCATGCTGGCGCAAATTGAACGAGAAACGAAGGACGCAGAGAAGGCTTCTGTGCAGGTGCGCAAAGACGAAAAGGTGGCCAATATCCAAGCAGCTGCCTCTCAAGCCCTAAAGCGCGAATGCGAGGCGGATTTGGCCGAAGCCATCCCAGTCCTCGAGGAAGCAATCAGTGCCTTGAATACCCTTAAACCCGCCGACATCACATTGGTCAAGTCAATGAAGAATCCACCGGAAGCCGTCAAGGTTGTCATGGCTGCCGTTTGTGTTATGCGAGATATTAAACCCGATCGCGTCAATGACCCTGCGACGGGATATAAAATCCTAGACTACTGGGGACCCAGTAAACGATTACTCGGCGACATGAACTTCTTACAGAACTTGAAGGACTACGACAAGGACAATATAAAGATTGAAACCATGACGAAAATCCGAAAGGACTACCTTCCGAATCCGTTGTTCAAACCGAACATCGTCGCAAAGGCTTCCAGCGCTGCAGAGGGTCTATGCAAGTGGATCATTGCAATGGATATGTACGACAGTGTTGCAAGAGTAGTCGCCCCTAAAAAGGCGAAGCTGGCAAGTGCCGAACAGGAATATGCGGCTACAATGGCATTGCTCATGGCGAAGAAGAACGAATTGGCAAAGCTCGAACACCACCTGGCGAACCTGAACGAAAAGTTGGACGAAGCATTGGCGAAGCAGAAGGAGATCCGGGAAAACGTCGAGAATGTGGCCAACAAGCTGAGTAGGGCCGAGAAACTCATTGGAGGTTTGGGAGGGGAGCGCACCCGATGGATGGCTGCTGCTGATAACCTACAGACATTGTACAATTCCTTAGCTGGCGACATGCTTATTTGCTGCGCCGTGATTGCGTATCTGTCGCCCGTAACTCTTCCGTATCGAATTAAGACCATCAGCGAATGGCACAAGAAAGTCATCACCTTGAAGATACCCTGCAGCTCACACTTCGACTTCACTGCGACCTTAGGCAGTGACATTAAGATACAAAGTTGGTGCATAAGCAATTTACCACGTGATGCGTTCTCCATCGAGAATGCCATCATACAGGACTCATCGCGCCGATACTCGCTGCTCATCGACCCCCAAGGACAAGCAAACACGTGGATCAAGAAGATGGAGAAGAAAAACGAGCTGGAGCTGACTCGCTTTACCGATCCGAATTACATGAAAATTCTCGAACATTGCATACCCATTGGGCGGCCAGTCCTCTTGGAAAACGTACTCGAAGATCTTGAACCACCGCTGGATCCATTGCTCTTCAAAATGACCTTCACGCAAGCCGGAACCACGTATATAAGCTTCGGCGATAACGTGATTGTCTTCCACAAGAACTTTCGATTCTACCTCACGTCAAACCTGAGGAACCCACATTACCTGCCGGAGGTGTTCAACAAGGTGACCATCATTAATTTCTCCCTGACTACCGATGGCCTCGACGATCAATTGCTGGGAATTGTGGTCGCCAAGGAACGACCGGACTTGCAACGTCAACGAGAAGAATTAATAATGCAGAGTGCAGAAAATAAGGCTGCTCTAGCCAGGGTGGAGGAAAATATTCTGAAGACGTTGAGCGAGAGTCAGGGCGATATCTTAGAAGATGAGTCGGCCATTGAAGTGCTGGACTACTCTAAAGCATTGTCAATCGATATCATCGCGAAGCAGAAGCATGCGATTGAGACCGAGAAGAAAATCGAAGGCTTCCGCCTCGTTTACCACCCGATGTCCGAGCACAGCGCCAGTTTGTACTACTGCATCAGCGACCTGCCCAATGTGGACCCCATGTACCAGTTCTCATTAAACTGGTTCATCAACCTGTACATCATGAGCATTGAGAACGCCAACAAGTCGAGAGATCTGGAAAAACGATTGAGATTCCTCAAAGATACGTTCACATACAATCTGTACGCGAATGTGTGTCGATCGCTGTTCGAGAAGGACAAGTTAATGTTTTCCTTCATTCTATGCTGCATAATCTTGCTTTCGCAGAAGAAGCTGAACGAAAAAGAGTTCAATTTTCTACTAACTGGCGGAATTAATGTGGAAAATCCGCACGAAAATCCTGCCAGTGACTGGCTGAGCGACAAGTCGTGGAATGAAATATGTCGGGCAAGTGAATTGTCCGGCTTGGGTGGTCTCAGAAAGCATATGACTAAAGCACCATTTGAGTGGAAAGTTATCTACGACAGCAATTCGCCACTGGATTGCGCTCTGCCGGAACCCTTCGAATCATCACTATCTCGCTTCGATAAGCTGATATGCACTCGATTGATTCGGCCCGATATGCTGGCATTGGCCATATCTCGATTCGTCACCAACGAACTTGGAGCAAGGTTCACCCAGCCGCCCCCGTTCGATATATCAAAGTCCTATGAGGACTCTACCTGCATTACGCCCCTAGTGTTTATACTGAGTCCTGGTAATGACCCCTTGGCTGCCTTGTGGAAGTTTGCCGAAAGTAAGGAAATGCAGGATAACTTTGGCACAATATCTCTTGGGCAAGGTCAAGGACCGTTTGCCACTCAAATGATTGAACGTGCACAAGAGGAAGGTCGTTGGGTGTGTTTACAAAACTGCCACCTGGCTGTGTCTTGGATGCCAACGCTCGAGAAAATCTGGGAGGAAATGGACATGACCAATACAAACGAACACTTCCGGCTATGGCTCACAAGTTACCCATCCAATCAGTTCCCCGTTTCAATCCTGCAGAATGGCGTGAAGATGACGAATGAACCTCCCACCGGTCTGCAGCAGAATCTGCTGCGATCCTATATGAGTGAACCGATTAAGGATCCCGACTTCTATATCGGATGCCCAGGCAGAGAAGATATGTTCGCGAGACTGTTGTACGGGATCGCATTCTTCCATGCAGTTGTCCAGGAACGGCGAAGCTTTGGCCCCTTGGGTTGGAATATCCCATACGGCTTCAACGAATCCGATATGGATATTTCAGTGCGCCAATTGCAAATGTTTGTCAACGAATTCGTTGAAAATCCATACGAAGGGGTCTCCTACCTCACCGGGGAATGTAACTACGGAGGTCGCGTCACCGACGATTGGGACAGACGGCTAATAGTGACCATTTTACAAGACTTTGTCAATCCGCAAGTGGTGGAACATTCAGATTATATGTTTGTGAAAAATGTGGGCGATTCCTATGGCCTTCCTCGCAAAACTCACTATGATGACGTGGTGGAGTTCATTCATGACCTCCCCAGCCTACACCCGCCCGAAGTATTCGGTCTTCATCGGAATGCCGGCATTACTCGCGATCTGCAAACCAGTTACGGCATCCTTAACGCAATTATCCTCGTTCAGGGCCAGGATACTTCTGTTGGTGGCACAGACACTGATAAGATAATCTCAATCATTTGCAATGATATCTTAACGAAAATGCCGAAACCCTTCGACATTGAGAAGGCCTTATCGAAGTATCCCGTGGAGTACACGGAATCCATGAACACGGTGCTGGTGCAGGAAATGGAAAGATTCAACAAACTCCTGCGGGAGATTGTAAACTCCCTCCACGGCATCCTGAACGCCATCAAAGGGCTCGTTATCATGTCGCCGCAATTGGAGCTGGTGTACAGTTCCGTGCTGCTGGGGCGGATTCCAAGTCAATGGAATAAAGTGTCGTATCCAAGCTTGAAGTCACTTCCGCATTACATTTCCGACTTTATCGAACGCATCGAGTTCTTGGACTCGTGGTATCGGACTGGCAAACCTCCAAGTTTCTGGCTTTCGGGATTCTTCTTCACGCAGGCGTTCCTCACCGGGGCGAAGCAGAACTATGCGAGAAAGTACAAAATTCCCATCGATCAGTTGACCTTCGATTTCAAAGTCCTCAAAGTGAATACGATGAAAACGGCTGCCGATAGCGGTGTGTACACATATGGGCCATTTACAGATGGTGCCCGATGGGATGTGCAAGCCGGCGTTTTGAGGGAATTGTATCCGAAAGTCCTGTACGACACCATGCCCGTTGTATGGGTTATACCTATTCTAGCAACAGAGTACAACGAGAGACAACGCTACAAGTGCCCCCTGTACAAGACTTCTGAGCGACGCGGAATTTTATCCACCACGGGCCACTCGACCAACTATGTGCTGCCCATTTTACTAGAGACCGAAATGCCATCTGCCCACTGGGTGAAAAGGAGCGTGGCATTGCTGTGCCAATTAGATTGATCATAAATATACTTGTAGCCTGAGTATAAATGCGAGCATATAACTGGCGACATATTGTAAAATAGTTAAATGTTTGTTTCTTGAGCGTGACGAGGGAGGTTTGCTTGTAATTAAAGGAGGGAATAAATCGATATTTTGGCAGAGAAAAACGTGAAACGCAACATGTCGTGAAGTACATTCTAATGCGCCCCAATATGAAATGCCTCCCGGAAGGTGGGTTCGGCAGTAAAATATGGAAAACATGCAGGCTTCGGTTCAGTCTTGGTCATGCGGCCGCCAGTCACCCGTCTCCGTGGTAACAATGCGCCCAAACAAACCCGGTCGAGTGCCCTCATAATCGAGTTGTTCCTAAACAATCCCACAATGTGTCGCAACACAGGAAAGTAAGTGAACCCTACATGACGCCAGTGCTGACCGTGTCCGCACCTCCGAAAGCGACCGCGGGGCAGACGTGCGAGAACATCTCCCTGACCACGTTATGGGACTATGTGATACGCACGCAAAGTCTGCCAGGTACAGGGATTCATTCACCCCGAGCTTGCAGGGCCATCTGCTTGTTTAGCATGCATGACATTTTCAGTTGGTTGCATTTCTAGAGCGCTTAGACGTAGACGCACTGTTCGAAACCATTCACGAGCGCCTCAAGAGCCCCGAATGGGAGGTGCGCCAGAACGCACTGCGGGTGCTAGGTGATGTCATCCCCCTGCTGCCGGTCGACGCACTCGACGCACAAATGATGCTCGTGCGAGAAGACCTGGTGACCAATTTGGGACACCTGGGTCCGGCTGTCCGCAAGGGTGCCGTCGACACATTAAAGACCTACCTGAACCACTCCGCCATACCGAATGCCATCACTCGCGACCTCGTCGAGCGCGGCGTGGAAAAGTACAGCGAGTACAAGACGCCCACGAATGTGGTCCTCGGGGTCATCCTCTGCCTTCCATACGTGCTCAACGACAAGCTGAACGACACTACCGTCAACTACATCATCCACAAGCTGCTGGACAAAATCGTACTCGTCATGCACCAGGAAACGGTCCTGCGAGCGCTCCTCCGAATTCGGGATCATATAGGGGCGGCCAAATTCGACGCGGCGTTGTCGACCCATGATTCCTACAACTCTGCGAGAGACCTAGAATTGCTCTGCGAGGTCTATGATCTACAGATGCACCATCTGCCACGTGTGGGCAGCTTCGCAGTGGCGAAGACCGAAGACCTCTCTGATTCGGAGAATGGACCGCCGCCCAACTTCGACCTGGACAAGGTAATCTTGGAGACAGAGATACATTTGGACTCCGGGTCATCGATTACGATGAAAATCCACGAAGAGAACTCGCCAAGTGATGCCCTAGGTGCACAATGTAGCAGGTAAAGTGCTCAGAGTCATTCAGCCCTTTCTGCTTGATTTCTTTTGTAAATAAAACCACAATCACCCCCAGTACAAATGCCACTGAATGCTTTTCTATTTGCTCCATCCTACGTATCCCTGGTCAAGTATTGAAACTTGTTCGCAGATTCAATAGTAGGACATTCAAAGTGTTACCGGATGTGAGTATTGAGGAGCATTACGGGTCGGCGCGACAAACACCGCGTAGGGTGCATTTCGGTGGCGAAATCGTCAAGTTGCGGACACCGGATAGCGACAGCAACTTGTAGGACAATGAGGCGACCATTTCTATCATCTCGGATGATAATGGAGAAAAGCCAGTGATCGAAATCCAGTACGTAGAAAGCGAGATGAAAACGACGATCAGAACGACGCGCAGTTTAATTCCAATTCCAATCAAGCACACGCAATCGGCACCTGCGAGTCCTGTAGGACAACCTACTAAACCAACCACACGAACACTCAAACACTCCAAGGAGTACAAGTCCTCGCCAAGTTTAAGCCACACAGTGTCCCCCACTTGGGGCAAATCTCGCATCCCACGCCGATTGAATACGCAGATTAAGCGGAATGTGGAAACGAAAATCCTAATCAATATTAAAGAACCGTCTATACCCAACCGTCAGGCAGAAGGAAACAAGGATATAAGTAGAATGGATCTAGGACTAGGATCTAGTTCAATGCCGATGAATGAAAAGGCCGCAGATGATCAAAGGGATTCCAAAGTAGCTAAATCGAAGAAAGCCAAAGGAAATAATTTGAGTATCCCGACTATAATTGCCCGCCGTAATAGTCATGAGGATATCAAATCACCGCTACCGATTCATAATGAAATTGAACTATTTCACAATTTAACGCGAACTCCATCCCCGAAACAAACACCATCTTCGGATTCACCTGCAATACCGTCAATCAATCAACCGCCTACTGACTTTCAAGATAATGGCCAAGTGGTAGTTCCTGTAGAGATCACGGCTACTCCAAACCACTCCTTCGATTACCCTAAACAGGGATGTCAAGAAGCAGTCCCTGAGAAAGGTATTTGTGAACAAATTTGCATTTAGACTTAGAAGCCATTTGAACATCGCATTCGCAGAAGTCGCGAAACCCGCGAGGGATCTTGCCTTCCATATTTACACGTCAGTGGAGACTCACTCTGAAGATGGACTCCGAGACTCCCCAATACCAATCAACAACTCGGGAGAATGCCTAACGTGCTCAAGCAGCGGAAGCGAAAATGGGGTATGCTTGGAGAGCTTAGAAAACGCGCATTTCGAAAATGGGATCTTCGAAGACTTGCAGAATATGGTGAGTGTGAGTTGTCCTACTTTTCCGCCCTGTCGCGACACTACGTCTGGTCGTGGGCGTGCACGACATTGTAGAATGGAAAGTAACGCTTCTGGAATGGCGTGCGTTCTAGCAGCCATATTTGCTATAATAATAGCGAATAGAAATATGGTAGTTATCCGGTGATTTTGAGGGCAGTTAACCCACTTCCCAAGTGCGTGTGTTTGGATTAGATGAAAGTTACGGCTAAGATAATTATCTTCGCCGATTTGGCTGGGATTTTGGGCCACCAGTGACCATTAAAACATTGAATTTTTCATAGAATCGCAAATCGCCGTTGTTGGCCCAGTATTGATCGGATTCAGAATTCAGTATTAATATCCGAAATGGAAATAGTTGCGGCGCACCTAAAATGAATGAAAAGTCCTTGATGAGAAATCGACCTTTGCAATTCTAGATTGCCCTTTGCGATATTCTTCGATTGATCGCACCCAATACCAGGCGCCTCGAAAATTGAACATTGCCCAGATTTATAGCAAAGTGTCAAGGCCACCTTATTGATGCGTGCACCTGTGCTTTGCATTTCCCAGAACGATATCAAAGCGCGGCAAAAAGGTCTAAATGAATTGGTCAGGGTGATGCATACCCCATCGGTATTGGACTCGCTCCAAGACCGCCTTCCTGCGCTCCTCTGCATTCTCTTTTCAGCGCTCCAACACACAACACTTCAGAATGCTGCCGATGTGAGTCATGCACGCACTTATAGTGTTCGGTTCTCCTAATATTACTAATGCGATTCTTCGGTTACAGAATGCGTTATTCTTGCTCTTCTCCAATATGAAACAGGAGGTGCTACAGACGCGATTGCAGCAAATCTGTTTACAACTTGCTAAGCTAGGTTCCCCCAGTAGTATCCGGTTAGCGAATATTCTGATGCGGAGGATACCTCCAAAACTGGTCGTCGATCAGCTCCTTGGTGACGCAATAATTGGCGCAAAAAGTGCAAAGGTGCAACTAACTGTTACAGAATCTACCTTAGAATATCACTAAGGTAGACTTGATGTTGCAGGTGCGTGAAGGTGCTTTGCAAATTGTTATGGCTGTATCGCGATTATATCCCAGCACGGATTTGGACATACCTAAACCCTTGAAAGTGGTCATCCGCACCCTAACAGATAGGAAGAAGCGGGTCCGCCAATCGGCACTGGAAACACTTGCCGCCCTAGCACAATTGAGTGGAAACTCAGTAGTTCTAGAAGCGGCCGAAGACGTAACCGCAGACATGGAATCGGCCGAAAGGCAGCAAGTTCTGCAAGTAATTCGAGCGCGCTTGTCGCGAAAGCAACTGCCGACCGTTCTAATGAATGGCAGTGTCCAGTACACTGCGCCCCTGGGCGATTCTGAGATTGAATGGGTGTCAAAGGGCTACTCAACATCGTCGTCGCCAGGAACCACGCCTGGTGAAGAAACAGTGAGCCAGAGTCTGAGTAGTGAAGAGTCCAACAATGCAGAAGAAGTGGCTAAAGGTACTAGAGTTTCTACTGCGTGCAATACCCTGCAGGAAAGTGCCAGAAGGCGTTTCGTGGAAAACTATTCGCCTCGTGCGTCAACAGCCGAGCTACAGAACAAGAAAATTAACTACTGGCAAGCGAATGCACGAAACCAATCGATTGACTATCAGGTGCCTAGCGGAGAAGATGGCGAATCTGATTGGTCCGGATCAAGTCGGGTGAGTCTAGTGACTTGCGTTCAATCCCTGCCAGAGCGTTACCGTTGACTACTAGGCGGTCAGTAGAGAGAGGACAGATCTGAAATGGCAGTTGTGGTTGCAGTACGCTCCTCTTGGACCCCATCCCATCCTAATAACCCAATCCTATATTCCCTTCCAAAGACTAAGAGTCTGTACAAGGAAGAAGTACAATGGGTCCAAATAGTAGGGTCTAAGTGCACCCTCTCCAACGAACTAACCAAGTCAACCAAATAGTCACACATTCTGCATCAGAATTGATCGAATTCCGGCGGTCTGGACGTTTCACCGCAATATGGAAATCAGATTGTCATGCAATGTCATCGAAAGGGCACAATAGTTTTCATACTAGGGTAGCACGCATGCATTATCGACCGCATTGTAAAAATACCGTGTATTTGCCTAGGCACCTGTCAGTTTAGTCATTGGTACCCATTCTATAGGCGCTCTCCCTACCCGTAGAATAGCTGTACAGCTATTGAAAGTTGCCAACTGCCTAGTCATGCGGTGTGCGTCTAACTATCAACATTTTAAATGACTCCAGAATTAATTACAATTCAATATGCTTGTGTGTCGCTTGGTGACTCTACGTCCAGTAGTCGTCAATCATCTATTTGTTGTGAGTAGCAAACGCCCATTGTAATGAATACGTAAGGACCGAAGAGCTCCTCGTAGCCTGCGAAGACGATAATCTATTAATCACAAAGTATTGATGGATTTAACCGGGTTACAAACATGATCGTCATCGAGTGTGGCCCACTTAAGGCCTTTATTACATTATCTTTCCTCCCCATTGGTGCATCAACTAATCATAACGGAGTTACCGGCTTGACCCAGTCAGGTCATGCCATATTTCACCCCGTCGTCAATGCACAGGTTTTCATTGCAAGTGCTACATTTACTCAGACTAGATGTTTAATTCTGTCCAGGAAGAACCATTCGAAGAGCAGAATGGGAGTCGAACGCAAGTGTGGGCCATCGACCCGACCGCATTCACCACCATGGGCAGCGGGAAGTTATCGCCGGCAAACGGTAATTTCGTTTATTGAACTAGGTAGAAACTAATCAAGTTCGATAGGCGCGAGCAATACAATGAATGCTATGGCGACTTCTGAAGCTGTTCTGAATCTATTGGTAGGCACGCTTCGGCAAGTCTACGTTTTGCAGAACCGAAGTGACGTGAAGGGCACGTTGACGAAACCTGAACGAAGAAAAGATACAGAGGTGACGCCTCCGTTGATCCAGCGGCAGACCAACCGGCACAGTTCGCGTGGAAGGTCCTTTTCTCCGCCTGCACCTAGCTCACGGTCCTTTGCGCCCTTCCCAGATAAAGCCTACTCGAACTATGCGGCAAGCTCCCATCACATGGCAGGAAGGTTTATTAGCGGAGGACATTATGAGCGGGATGTACCCAAAGCAGAACCGGAAGTAATGCGCAAAAGCTTCTCCTCGGAGCAATTGACACGCATGCAAGGCTTTCGAAATGAAAATACGTTTTCATCCGGATCGTCTTCAAGTATGAGCTGAGCAAACATCAACAAATTGATTCTATTAAGGGCCATTTTCAACAGGTTCCAGTACCACTAGGCATGGCCATTGGAGAGATTGGCGAAGCGGCATTCCCGTGCCAATCTTCGACGGCAAGGTGAAATTGCGAACGAGGCAGACTGGAAAGAACCTCAATTCGAAGGGACCCATGACGATTCCATACTATCCCACGTAAGTCTGCCCATATCTACTGTAACTAGCAATCACTCAGTGAACCCTAGACTGGCTAGAGGTAGAAGTAACTTTTAGAATTGGTACAAATTGTATATGGTTATAGCTTATTTAGGGAATGGGCAAAATTTCCCTTCAAAATGGGTGGCAGACCCATTGAGGTGGGTTAGCGTAGCGAACGTTATTGGAGACTTATTGAGGGCACGAATTATGCAAATATTAGCCATGAAATCAACTCCTCGTACTCCTTTGTGAGCATTTGGATTGATAGCTAGGAAATGCGCTATAAAGTAGAAACATGCGCCAATAATCGCGTTGACCTTTTATTAATATGCAGGCATGTACTAAACTCCCTAAATTTCGTGCGAAAATGACCAAATAATCAACAGAATTCCATGAAACGTGGCTAACTATGAGTCAACCTTGAATTCGTTTTCTCCGGCGACCAAAAACTATACCGAAAACTAGATGTGGAAAAACTCGAATGAAAAATTACGACGTAGAATAGTTTTATCGAATTTGCTGATAGAGCAAACATACTACAACTGAAACATTGTTGTCCAACACAATTACCAGCGATCGATGTTTTTTAATAGAATTCCTTTGAAATTCATGAATGTAACACTTGCAACTACGTTTCAAGTATTGGAATGACCCAGTTCAAAGTGAACACCTTCGGGTTTCTGGGAAACGCGTTCAGGAATATTGACAACAGGGATTTTATCCATTCTCAATCATTTGATCCTATACTGTCCAACTATCAATTTACATAGGCATGAGCAGGAAAGTGTATTTCCTAAGTAGCACAACTGTTTTCTATAGAAATACGAGTCCATTTTTTGCTAGAGAAACATGGAGGTAACATGTCATTTAATGGCTGCCTCTTGATGCTATGCTTATCAGCGATCGCCAAATGTTAACGCTGTTGAGGTCAAAGTGCCACTTCTAATACGCCTGAAACAATACGCGCTGTCTGTACGCGTATTCTGCTGGTTACTTGCTACAATTGCATGCTGGCGCTGCCTGAGGTCGATATTATTCCGGTAAACCGAGTGACGTATAACTCTGGCGCGTCTGCCGGTCTGCTTCGACTAGTGGGAGCCAACAGAACCGCGCTCGCGTGTTCTAACGCCAGTTACTAGAGCGGAGTTATTGTTCTGCTACTGGCAGGCAAGGTCCGGCCGCTGGTCCGAGCGTGGTCGCGAATCAATGCGTCCGGCGCCTTCGTGGCCAGTCGCACCTGGGCAGGTGCTCAAGGCACAGCTATGCTCTGCCCTAATAGCTATAACATTAATCTGTGGGGTTTGCGCGACGAGGCACTTTCTAGGTGGCGTAACCCTTTCTGCTGCTGCTATCGCGGGTGCAGATCGGGAAAGGTTGGCCACTTATCTCCTCGGCCGGAGGCCATTCCTACGCCTGTGCTCAGCATCACAGTTCTTTCAGACGATTTGAATTTAGTGTATGTGTATGCCCCTAACTTATAGTTTATATAGTTTATGTCACCCCTTCTAGGGTCAAGAGTCCTTGTCTTGACGATACGCCAAAGAGAACAAACAGTAGCAATGGAGAACGGTCGCAATTCTCATCCGGAAGTGAGTCGTCTGGATACTTCACTCCTCCGCCGGAAGCGCATGAACGCCGCGTCAGCCTAGACGTGAGAACCCCCCAGCAGACGACACCCTCGACCACCCCCCAGAGTGAGCGTTTCGTGCGCATTGAAACCCCATGGAAACTAGACAGTGACCATGATAGCTACGACGATGAGCAAGTTGCGGATGGTCCCAGTCAGAGCACCTCCAAAACGGAGGGCAACCAGTCTGAATTGCGCGCATCTAGTAGCTTGAGTAGCCGTCACTTTCTGGAGCACCCGCTGCGCAAAAACGATGCGACGAACAGTTTGGACCTCTCCAAGGCCACCTTTGACGCCCTGGATGGAGTTCCGGCGCATATCGATGTTCAGATCGCGACGCATATTCGCAAGAACGTCAACTCGGCGCCGGCCCTTAACGACCTCGAATTCGATGAGCCGACTGTGGTCCACGACTCACTGCCAGATGCCTGTCCGCCATTGTACGCGACCTCAAGTCCAACTAAGCGCTCCCCAACCAAAGGGAAGCTAGTCGAGTTGAGACGGAAGTCTTCCAGGTACGGAGAGGCAGAGAACGGGAATGGGGACCGACCATTCGCGAGACCACGCGAAGCCCTGCATGAGGTCAGCGCGCAGCTGGAGAGCGGCGAGTGGGAGACCACCATGAAGGGGCTGCAAGGACTCGTCGCGCTGATTCGCCACCACAAGGATGTGGTCGAAGGACAAATGCATGCAGTGTGCATCCTTCTGGGCAAGCACGTGCGCAATCTGCGATCGCAAGTCGCCCGCAAGGCGTGTTATGCTGCAGGGGAGCTTTTCAGGACCAGTAAACGACCCTTGGAAATGGTACGTGACGATTTCTGCTAACAAAGTCTCGCAAGTCTAACCCTAGGTCTGTACATTAATGAGATGAGATCACTTAGGAACTGGATGAACTTGCAACCCCGCTGCTGCATCGGACGGCTGATACGAACAAATTTCTGCGTGGAGATGCAAATGCAGCTTTGGACGAGATGTGCGCGAACCTATCAGTACCGAAACTAGTCTCCGTGATCACATTCCGGGGCTGTTGCCATCAGAACTCGGTCGTTCGCAGCGCAGCCACGCGGCTTCTCTGCAAGATCGTGCAGCGGCTAGGGGCTGAAAAGGTTTTCCAACTGCCTAAAGACACGCGCGATAAGATTCTTCTGACTGGAGCGAAGGCCCTTACAGAGGGCAGTCTGGAAACGAGGTGAGGGCGCATTTTCATAAAGCCAAGTGTGATTTGTAGCCATTTCGTTTCAGACAACATGCAAAAATGCTGCTGGGGATGTTGGCCGAGCACTGCACGTTTCAGAAGGCGATGGCCGAAGCAGTTCCCGGAAGCGTCCTCCGCCACATCGACAAAACAATCAAGATTCTGGCGAGATAATTGTCCACGCCCTCAATCACTTCGCATTTCATGTAAATCAGTCATTCCCAAATTGGACTCTACCGTCCTCTGGTGGTGCCAGGACCCACGGGTATTCCCCGTATTTGTCCCGCGAAGTAATGATGTATTTTCAAATTGACCCACGAGTTCATTTGGGTGGACCGTCCGTGGTCTAAGTGAAAATGAAAAGGCTGGGGAGCGGTAATTGATATTTTTCATGAAAAAGGGGCGGTATACAAAAAAGATTGGGAACCATTGATGTAAATCAATGTCTATTGTTGCTACTAACTCAGCCAAGCGAACAAATTCATATTAGCGCATTCTATCTGTTGTCATTATCAAGAATTATTGTTACTAGTTGAGATATTTATGTAGCTTTACGAACATTTCTTGTACATTTGTAATTTGTACATAGCGCCTATAAACGGCTCGAAATATACGTACTAAGATTAAGATGGCGAAGATAAATGATTTCGTTAAGTGTGATTAGGTTCGAGTGGAAAGGTGGCCCGAAATATCCGCAGATGTTACGCAAGCTCTCAAGATGTTCGTCTATTGATCCAAAGAAAACGTCTTATAATGGCATTATAGCAAGGTGTTTGATTGCACCTGAGAGAATGTATTAGTGACCCTACTTATAGAGCGGAAAGGACATCTCACAGCGGATCAATGCATGAATGGCCAAGGGTAAGACTCTCTAGCAACGGAGTTTTTTATGGCCTTGAAATGTGGTCCATAACTGAAACGAACTACAAACCCCAATATGATAAAAATCATAAATTTAATAATCAATTTATCCGGCTAATAGTATGTCATTTGTACCCTTAAATTAGTTCCTGCCTGTTGCTTATCTAATTATTCTCTATTGAAAGGGTAATAATAATAATTCTCATATTGTGCCAATTTACAGTGCGGCGTTTGACAGGAAAATGGTTACAAAAAACCTGTATAAAACTAATTTCTGCCCTTTTTGTGTGGGTGCTGTTCAGTCTGTGGGTTTTATAGTAACGGATATTGGAAAATTGACAGGCTCTGTGTTTTATGTGCCCTGGTGTGTTATTCTGTCTGGTGTTCGTTATGTCTCTTAGCAGTGGGTTTGATTTTAGTTGTCTTTAGTAGAATATTTGGGAAGTGTTTTCGTCTTCGCGTATTGTGGCTAATTGTGTTTTGTAATTCAATAATCCTAGTGTATCTATCACTGAATTACACGACTCTCGAGCAACGGAGTTTTTTATGGCCTCGAAATGTGGTCCATAACTGAAACGAACTGCAACCCCCCAATATGATGTTTAATGTTAATACAAACAGCAACAGGTGCCTTTACAGTACTAACAGTGACAGTTAACAATTAGTAAAGAAAATCGATAACAATATCGAACAAGAGAAATAACAAACACAATAAAACAGTGAAACAGCGAGCAGCATAAGACAATACTAGAACATGTGTATATAACCTAAGTATACTTACTTAGGCTGTAAGCTAAAATAGTTTTCATTGTGTCAGTAAATATATTACAGTCAGACAGTAAGGCGTTAGCTATCTTAGACATACGAGAGATCGGTGGTAATGAATTAAACTTACAATATTGCACATCAAATGTTCTCACAGACCTGAGTGAGTGAGAGGGTACTGAAAATCTGATTGCGGATAGCAAATCATCACAATGAATCCGATTATTGCACAGTCCATGAAGAAATTTTAGTTGATAGTGCTCTCTTCTCAAATCGAGTAGAATCGAATGTCCTAGCAGTAAGAGTTCAATATAACTGGTGGAGTGATCAGGGTAAAACTTATTCAATTTAGAGTAAATCACCCTAAGAAGTTTACGCTGGACACTCTCGATACGGCACTTATGACATGAGTAATTAGGAGATCAGACAACAGAACAGTACTCAAGTGTGCTTCTTACATAACAACGGTAAAGGGTATGTAGTGCATTTACATTCGCAAGTCCTTGGCAGGTCCTTAGAACAAATCCAAGCATTTTTAAAGCCTTATTACATATGTACTCAATATGAGGTGAAAAGCCCAAACGAGGTCACGCACTTGATCAACAGTCGATAGTGGCTCATCATAGATCCTATCGAAGATCCTATCGAAGTGGCTCCCTACCCCTGCTATATGACATTGAGTGACATTTACATACATTTAACAATAACTTATTGTTCAGAGCCCAGCTACTGAGAATATCACTGAAAGCAGAGAAGTGTGAAGTTGTCGAACTCCAAATTATTTATTTTAAGATGTATAATTATTCCATATGTTTGAATCCCCGACCGGTTTCGCCCATTATGGCCATCCTCAGGGGTGTGTTTTAAAATTATTGGGACACAGCCACAACTTGATGGCACAAAAATACAAAATGCTGTCCCCAATAAATTTGAGAACCTATTTATCTGTCCAATAGTGTGAATGAATTGAAATTTTAAGAAAAAAAGTATGAAAATTATCACAATGATTTGTACCCCTGGTGGGACTCGAACCCACAATCCCCGGCTTAGGAGGCCGATGCCTTATCCATTAGGCCACAGGGGCTCTCAGTACTAACTGGAACCTCTTGCATGTCGTCCTAGAAGTACAGTATTCCACTGGATGCAATGCTAGGCAACATTGCACACAAGCCTGAGCCACGCTTTGCCTAACTTGATGTCTACATGACAATATTAAATACAATATCATGATTTCTGGAACTGTACTGATTGCAAAAATTATGTAATAATAATGTTGTAATATGCTTGATCAAACATTAATAATAATAGGAAGAATTTAATATCGCAGCAAACTGCGTCTTATTTATTATTTATTGTCCTTCAAGCTAAGAAAACGAGATTAGCAAGATATCCGATTACTGCTTGTTTATCTCATAGTGCAATTAATCCCTTTAGATGAAGAAAGCATTCGTGCGTAGACATTCAAATAAAAGTCATCCGCTTCGACTTGTCGGAACGATTTAAGTCGTTGGCGTGAAGACATATCACAACAGGATGTCACACGCATGATGGCAGGGAGAGAATAATTAAGCAGAAGGACGAAAGTGAACAAATAAGTTCAATCAATTTGACGCGCTACAGGTGAACGACGATGAAAAGAAAAAGCTGCGTCTTCATCTCACAATGTCTGGCATTAAATCTCGGCTTCGTCAGCACGACAGAATGCCCTCATGTCATCTTGTATTGTGGTTGAAGAAAGGTGGAATGCGTAAAGAGGATTAAAAGTCAGCCGTGCTCAATTGTGCGCCCGTCTTTCAGTTTGATACTGACTTATATTTAGGTCTGCTAATATCCGAATTCAAAGAGTCTACAAGAATATTCTATTCTAGATATGCGCAAAAACTTCCTTCGGACCGGATTTGAACCAGTGACCTATGGATTACCGTAAGTATTACATTCTACAGTCCACCGCTCTACCAACTGAGCTACCGAAGGCCAGGTTTAAAATTGCTTGTTTCAACATGTATGTTACAAAGTATAAATTTATCATTATTTACCAATTCCAATATTATTATTTTAAACAATATTTTACACTATCTTTGATCATTCCTAAAATAATTGTTAATTTTCAATAAATTACCAAGTAACTGAATTACGAAAATTGTTTATACTACAATATACAGCAATTGGATATTGCACACTAATTAACACAGCACAATTCGAAGCATTTCATGAAAAATAAACAGTTAGCATAATTGGCATCGTGTTTTATTTTCATTCGTCAAATATCGTATGTCGCAGAAGAATTCCAAGATATTTGAGATGGAAATTGCGGATAAGGATAAGACGGTGAAGAGGTTCGAGATGAAATACTAATATCATAATGAAATCAGTGTGTCGGACATTGTTTCAACGCTGCGTGCCTGTCAATGGACGTCGGGCGAACGTTGAGGAAGATGCATCGCATCCAGCCGGCTCGAAACAATGAGGTTAAAACATCTTACATGGCAGCAGCCATTACAAGCAGCAGCAAACATGTTGAATGCGTATGATGGATGTGTGCAGAGATTTACACGGCGTGCGTGCGTGCTGGACAACATAATTTTAATCAATTTCTTTGTTGCCCATGGGCCGGACGAATTGAATCTTATCTCAATTCCGAGGCAAAAATGCGCGTCAATCGCACTCGCTCCGCTTGCGCCGACTCATTCTGCATGCTCTCATTGTTTTCTTCGCAGGCCATTCTTCAGCGTGCTGGCTACCTGAGCCTCCTTGCTCGCGGCTTGGCGTGCCGGAGGGCGATTAATGCGTCTGCAATTAACCTGTCCGCGATCGCGTTACGTTCATTACTCAACGCGCGCGCGCTCTGACAGCTCCAACAACCGGAAGGGCTTCCATATTCCAACCCGCCGCCGACCATGCTTCTTCTTCGACGCGTTTTCATGACCGTCTTCAACGCATTTCGTCTTTCGCCAACCAACGAGAAGCAAGCAGACTGTTGCTACAACCGTTCAACGCCATGTTGCATTCTTAATCACGCATTCAAGCACCAGTTGCGGCAATACGGAAACCACGAATATGAAGTGATATTTCAAACATGTATAAATGGTTTCCAATAAATACATCTAATGTATATGTCGCAGGGAAATGGCAGAATCAGCAAATCAATCAAATCCCCAGAGATTTTATAGATTTTCGGCAAATTGCAAAATGACAACTCTCTTTGATTTTGCGCGAAAATAAACTTTCAAAGTCATATTACGTTTCTATTGGCAAAGAGCGAAATAAGTAATAAAAGCAATACATTCACCAATCCAGTAGTA
>JAOEHK010025672.1:0-26265 GCA_025447835.1 Labidoglobus nevermanni | reverse complement strand
ATGACGTCAATAAATAATATTAATAAGTCCCAAAAATTTACGTAACCCCGCGTTAAGCGGGGAATTCCTACAAAAAACGGGATTGATTCGCCAAAATCGGGACATTTCTAAATACCGGGTCAATGCTCCTAAAAGCGGGACTATATATATATTTGAAATTGGGAGTTTTATTTTGGGACTACCCCGGGCAACGCCGGGGGGATTTCCTCTTGTATATTATGTTTATACAATTGTAAACAATTCAAAGATGACTATAAACATCTATTTTATTCTGGACCATAAAATTAGTAAAACGTGTGCTATCTACATATGTGCTATATAATTCAATATTCTACAATAAATCAAACACATTTTCATTAACGTTTGATTGCATTAAAAATTGACGGAAGCCGTTTAGAAATTCGGTGGCCTCTCTTGGATAAATAATTGATATTTCTTCCTGTTCTTCACCATTCACATCTTCAGTTTAGTTTAATTAGTGTAATTTCTCCATTGTCCCAGTAACGACTAAGTCATTGTCAAAGTTAATGAAGTTAATGGAGTATTTTTCATTCGGCACAAGGTGCCATCCAATGAGGGTTGGTATTTCAATATGATCGACATTTCTTTGTGTGTAAAACCACAAGTCTTGAAAATGTTCATATGATTCATACAATACTCGCTACAGCAGAAACGTCATAATGTCCTTGGCCCAAAAAGTTCGTTAAATCGTTACAAATGCATTAGTTTTATTCGTAAGATCAAGATTTTTTCAAGGGACCAGCAGTTAAATCGGGGTTTTAGTGTAATAGCAAATATGGTGCCTGAACTTGTTGGCGGGTGTTTTCTTGTGTAATAATTTGCTTCGCAAGGATAACGAGCACGTGATGGAAAGTTTGCATTGCAACTTCCGGTTAGCTTTGACCGCGCACTGACACATGCATATATCCACTATTAAGGCTTAGTGCGTGCGAGCGTGAACCAAAGGCTGGAATATTAATAGAAAGAAACAAAGGGGGTGGGTAAGGATGTGGGCAATGCTCAAAGCCTTCGGGCAACTTGTCACTGTTCTCCTTCGATTTGCTCAACTGGGATGCGTGGATGCCATGCCACAGGGTGACCGTTATTATCTGAGGGCGAGCGATCCGCAGGGGCCTTGTCTTTTATCAAACACTTTATTGTCCGCCCTTAAATTTGCGACACAAAGGACGCAGTGGACATTCGAGCAATATAAATTTTTCTCTCCGAAAACTTACTTGTTTTGAGTTAGTTTTCAGTTTAAGGGTTTGTATCGGGCAAAAAAGGGGATCAAACGGATTCTCGATGTGATTGCGCGTGCAGTCGAACTCACTGTTTGAATTGCAAATATTTTGCCTTCGGGGAAAATTGCTTTCACTTCTTTTCGCAAATTTTGTTTAATAACAGTTTTCGCAAATATTTTCAATGACCTGGGTTTCTATTGTTTCCCGTGTAACTGAGTAATTTATTTAATGTGGTATATGGGAGTTGTTGAGATTGGAGGTTATTATGGTAAACTGAGCATGTTTGCATGAGTTTACCCGATTATCTACCATAGAGGATTCTGTAATGTAGCTGTAGCTTTGAATTCAATATTATCTTTGGTTTGCTCGCATTTTGGCTAAAACAATGTGCAATCAGAAAGGTACTGGTCTGCGATGTAATAACAATTAAAGTTACAGTTATGACAATGCAATAATGATAACAAGTTATCCTGAAGCGATCAAATTAACATTCATTGAGATAAGCGCTAATTGCGTCCTCTGGACGTTCCAACAAGATGCGCCGTGCAACTTTTCACATTAAGCGGTAGTTTATCCAAAGGCATGGCAAACTAATCGATGGACAAATAAAATTTTGCACATTACTGACACAAGTCCGTAGTTTGAGAGTTTTTGCAGACATTTGCATATTGCTGGAATACGACGAGAACGAAATATGGTAATAGGAATCTTTTTTACGAGCCGAATTAGCCGCCACGGCAAAATTGCGAAATGTTTTATTAAGAGCAACCCGCTGAAGCAACAACACAAACATTCGGCATACCCGGAGGTGAAGAAGCTTTCAATTTCGGCGTTGCCATGTCTCATGCGCGCAAATTAAAAAGCGGCTAAAAATCGCATACACTGAAAACAAAACGCAATTAAATTGCTATCCATTTCCTGGCGATGGTGGTGCGAGCACAATGCAAACAGGGAGAAAGAAAAATAGCAGGAGGTAGTTTTATTTTGTTGCTGTCAGATCCACATTGTACGAAATGCGCACATAAACGAGTTGCGACAAATTTCGAGTGTTTTCACCTTTGACCTTGCCACGTTGCCGCAGGCGAGGGGTGGTGATTTGAAAATTTAACGGCAATGACGCACCTGACGCCGCCGTTCAGGGCGGCTGCCATGAATCTTTAACGACTTACACGGATGCGTCCATTTCGCGTGGTGCTCTTCTTCATTTTTCTTCGCTGCCACCATTACTGCATAATAAATTAGGCGCTAGCCACCCCAACCTCTGCTATTTGTTCGTTTTCGCCTCGTTTCAATTGAATTATCCGAAATTATCAGTTTCTAAGCATTCTCCTTTGTCTCTTCGCCTTTCTTTCTCTTTTCTAATGCCGCCATTTATCCATAATGTATCTGGTTCGTGAATTACCGGCAATTCCCTGGTCCCGGCGGGGGTGGACAGCGTCGAAGGACGGGCGGGTGATAATGAAAATGGGCAATAAATAGCTAGTTTACTAATGGCAAATTGCGAATCCGGCTCGGCTACTAAACAACACTAATAGCACTGAAGGTAAATTAGTTGCGCATATATTCGGTGGCGGCAATTGGAGGCGGCATAGACTGGAATTGGTCGGGTCTGTTTGCCGCGCGCAAACAACACGCCGAAATGCGAATCCCCAGAACGTGATATACACCTTCAATTATTGGAATGCCGCGGCTTCGATGAAAGCAAAACCCCGGGAGGCCGGCGCCAGCCCTTCACCCCCTGCGGCCGCCGTTTACTAAAGCAAATCAATCGAATTGCGTTTTTCGCGTGCCGCCACCAAATAATGAGCCAAAACGGTGTAAAAGTGCAAGAAGGCCAATGGCGGTCGACACCAAACAATGCACAATGTCTTAACTACCCCAAGGTGTATAAATCAACATAAATCAGCGAGTAAAAGGAGACGCTCTGAGGGCCTTCGCAGACTGATTACCTGCACGATTAGGACATTTGCACGTAATTCACTCGATTTACGATGTGTTCGAATGGGACAATTATTTTTCCGCTGATTGCAGTCTCGCATGCCGTCTAGAGCAAGGGGTTGGTCGTCGTCCAGGCTGCCAAGCTTACCGTGTTGTTGTCCTGGCTAGTGGTTGATCGTGGGGCATCGCTGGAATGTCATCGATTGCGTCGTCAGGTGGCGCGCAACCCCATGCATATTGATATCAGCGCTGCATTAGCAAAAACAAATAATTCGCAAACGTGCCAGACAATGGCAGCGCGAAAATAAATGTTTGCCATTGTTACGTGCTTTGTGCACGCACAGCCACCCCCTAGGTCATCAAATAACCACTCAAACTCGAATTCAGCGCAATTAAACAAGAAGTTATCATTTACAATTTCATTTTTCTGCGGCTTTGCTATAGGACTATTCCC
Source organism: Labidoglobus nevermanni (assembly GCA_025447835.1). Lineage (NCBI taxonomy): Eukaryota > Metazoa > Arthropoda > Insecta > Coleoptera > Staphylinidae > Labidoglobus > Labidoglobus nevermanni. The sequence continues at coordinate 22,632 of JAOEHK010025672.1, read as the reverse complement.
AGGCCAGTCGCAACTCATTTTCTTGCCGTTTCTTATATTTTTAATTTACGCCCTGTGCGTTGGGGTTGCACACCTGGCAGGCGGTCGGATGGATTTGCGAACAACGAAGACGACGCGTAGGTTTCAGTCGGAAGTTAATAATAATAATAACGGTGATAATAAAAGTTGCCCTCCTGCCACCTGCGTCAAATTAGTAGAAAGACAAAAAGCTCCCGACGGTGGCGCCGAAGTTGCTGTCTACGTTCAAGGGCTGGCTGCCGCATTCGTGATGGTGTTGGTGGTTGAGGAGACGGCAAGCCAACTAAACACACGCTCGAATTTACTGCGATCCAATTTATTCGCGGGGGTGGCGCGAGACGGTTAAGCGTACGGGAAACAAAGGGACGAAGGATAAGGCTGGCGGTGCAGCAACTATCGTAAAAAGTTTCGCATTAAAGTTTAACAAATATTTTAATGTTTACGATGATTAAAATCGTGAAACGGCTATCGGTGGAATTCCAAGACAATGCTAGGCGCAGGACTAATGGCAATTGGTGGCTAGAGTACCATTACTGAGGACAATGTTTCATTTGCATTCATTGGGAGATTGGATTCATAGCTGCTTTGTACGGAAATCTAGTCTCCAAAGCCTTCATTGTGTTTCCAAACAATTGGTATTCGAAAAGAATCCAACTCTTGTTTCAATATCCGTTGATTACATTCGTTAGGCTAATGAATGCACTAATATAGTCCTGATTGAACCCGCGACTTGATTAGGTATTACTTACGTTTAACGACTTTCCGCAAATAGAATTATCCTCGAAAAAGCATGCAAATGTCGTCCTCAGTCGAACTTGAAGGCGTGCCACTCTTTCTTAAGTCTTTCCTAAGACAAATCTAGTAATATTGACTGCAAGTTTCCATGAATCACGTCCTTCGACTGGAATTACAACAGGCGAAGGGTTACATCGGGAAAATGCAAATTTCCAACAAATTCAGCCGCATCACTGTCTTAATTAACATTCGGATAAATTCAAATTAGATGAATGGAAACATATGTTTGTAGTTTAGATTTCTTAAATGCAAATTTGCACATACAGTAATAAGAGCTGGCTTATCAGCCATTTTGATTGAATATAGTCGCGTCCTTTTCGCCGCTTTCTAGAACCATTTATCACGGTGGTTCAGTTCGTATTCCTCCTTGTGGCCCTTAAATTGATTGGGTTATTTCCCTCCATTTTGTCCTGTTTTTAACCTTGCCTCTCAAATTTTTGCCTTCTTCAAATTGTTTAATCCATTACAGCTGTGGTCTGCCACATTTCTTTTTTCCTCCCACCTTCCAGTCTTGTATTGTTTTTATTGGGTTCTCTTCGTTGGCTCGCATCACATGGCTTATCCATCTTATCTCTATTACCCTCTGAAGTTACATGTTTGTACTAGGGAAGATAAAGGGAGACCAGCAGGAGATCCTCTCCTGAAGGTGTCTTTGTCCTCACTACTGTCATTACCTCTCTACACAGAGAGTCGACCATGGAGCCTGGAACTAATTTAGGAAGATAAATACATGTTCTCAGCTTATGAGTGGTAGCTCCAAATAGATTGGAAGAGTTGTCACTCAATCCGCACACCTGGGACTTAACGACCCATAGATTAGGGGAATTCTCTCATGCGATTTCCTAAGGAAGCAACTTAGCATTATAGTGGGCTGCTTAGATTGGTGCATGTTTACTCGGACAACCTCCACCGTCATGGTTTAATGAGGTTACCGTTTCCATCGGGGCGCAGCTGTTCCTGGAGATGTAATTCCTTTTTAGAGGATCCAGATCCTGAATTCTGGTCTTGACAGTAGAGAGGTTGAAAAACAACTTCCAGTCGGCCACTTTGAGGCGGATTACCTTATCTTTAGGGAGACCAAAGATGATGATGATTACGTCCGCCTTTATCTCATGGTGGAGGATGAACTACCTCTCGATACTTGCTGCTTGTTTTGAGCAGCCAGTCTAGTCGGAATGTGGATGTACTCCTCTTCCAGAACATCTGGAAACCATACTCCCCTTCCCTTACTTTTATTGGTCCTTTGAACCTTTTTAAATTTTTCTGGCTAAGGTTAAATATATCTTTAGTTTTGTTACTGTCTTCAGTGCTTTGCTCTTTAGTAGTCTTTTTTGGGCATGGTATATAGTATTATTAATTAAATATTTGGTATTAACTAGGACTCGTCATTATCGTATGCAAATTTGTCACTAAATATGCAAATTTTATAGACAACGAAGCTTCAAGCAACAATTGACCGAGCTTCTTCAGGATGAGGATGCAAGTCAAAGGATCATCAGAGAAGCGGCGAGCGCAGTTTTCTGATGAATTAAGAATTGGAGTCTTAACAATATTATCCTAAATACCACCTTCCGCATAATGCTATTACTTATCATGTTGCTTTTATTAGCTCGGCTGCCTTTTGCAAGGTCTTTTTCCTGCAATACTGCTCTCAGGTTCTAAATGAACCTTCTTTTATACGCGCCCGCCACTCAATTTAAATTTCAATGCTTTCAGGATGCAATATTAAAAATCTTGCCGCCAACAATGAACCCCGGGCTCCCTGTTCATTATTAATTTATTCCCAATTTCAGGCTATTCTCTATTGTCAAAAATAATTCTTATTTCATTTAATGGAATGAAAATATTATTGCATTTTAAATAAAGGACGATACCCAAAGAATATCCTTCAAGATCCAGGATGTGTGCGCTTCCACTGTATGATGTAAGCTTTATTGAATAAGAATGTCAGGATTCCGGGAAACCTTATGGCAACTTGTACACAAATGCGAAAACAAGGCTGTTCTCAGACAGGATGCGCAGGACATTGCAAGGATCTCCTCACAAACACGGCGAACATGCATGTATCACATTAAGACGTATGCACGGGGAAAGTTTCCTTTTACTGAGAAAAACTCGCAGAACTTACTCGCCTTGAAGCGAAAATATCTCCTTCTGCCATCCTGCAAATCAGGATGCGCGCCTGCAAGGACGAGATTTCACACACAAACCGCGTATCATTGTCCTAAGTGGAAAAATAGATGTAAGAGCAAAGTAGTTGCGTTGCACTTGAGAGGAAAAAGTGAAACACGACGCTCGATGATAACAGCAGGCAGGACAAGTTCGGATGTCTCGCCTGGCGGGGCCAGGATGCGTGGGGCAGACAGCGACTAAGAGAAAAACTTTTCTACTTAGTTAGATTCGTGATCCACTCCTCTCAAGTCGACCGGATGAAACTTCTTCCAAGGACTCAACTTTTATTTTGATCTAGAACGTATCCTACTCTACTCTCTTCCATTTCCTTCAATCTGTTAATGAATATTCGTTTTTGTACACTAGGCAAACATTTATACATGTAATTTCTTCGTTTGATGATTAAATTGAAAGCAATCAATGTCAATCTGGAAGTTTGAATGACAATGCTTTCATATACAAATTATGGCCAGGACGTTGTCCTGGCGTGCTCCTCTCTTGTTTTTATCTATTTCCAGGTACTCCGCATTTATATTCGTCTCATTGCAGAGCGTTTTATGAGCTTTTTATTACCGAAAGCTGCTCATCAACATGGTGCCTTCAGCGCGCCGGAAAAAAACGAAAATTGAGGATGGAATAGCGTCCAGGACGTCGTAAACTTGCCGTTTCCGCACCTCTAACTGATCTCTCTTTCAACCGCCTTTTTCTGCACGCAATGCTTTTATGATGAGGCATCTTTCCTGGCAAACATATATTTTAGTGACTTCTTCTTTTTCTGCCATGTGCTTCTGCAGCAAACTTTTTCTTTATCAATTCATTCATGCTGCAAAGCACGATACAAAATTTACGTTTCTATTGGTTACTAGTGGAGGAGCCAGCTTTGCCTGGGGTTTACTAAGAAACATTCCTTTCTGCTTGAGGCACACGTAAGATTCACTCGGCGACGGTCAGAGATATGGCCTTCAAAGTACATGCGCAAGTACATGCAAAGTGTTGGTTTTTTCCCTATAACTTTCGAACCATGAGATTACTCCAATTTTCCTTTGCGTTAATTGTGTCCCAGAAGTATAGGGAATATGTCCAATATTTCATTACGATTTAATTTTTTTGTATTTTAGGAGTAAATCGAGAACACACACGAACACGGACATACGGCCATACATTCAACTATATCTATCCCTTGAAGGGAAGGAATAGGAAAGTGTGTGTCTACGAAGAGATCGTGATCTGGAAGTGTGAGGCATAAGCTGATTAAGAAAGTCGTTGAGGCGAGGACACGCGTTGAGCATAAAACAGGAAAAGTCCAAGTCGCCCGTGCAACCACTCGACGAACTGTCGCGAAATTAATTTTTTTAATTGCTCCTTGCTCCTTATACTTATGTTCCCTGTGCTTTTACAGCAACGAACGTAATCGCCGACTCCTCCTGCCTGATCTCATTCTCGGCGATTTTATCTCATTTGCATTTAATTGCTTTTCGGCGATGATTTCCACTTAAAATTTGCATTCGAAATTGCCAAATTAATAATTATTTTTTAATTAAACAAAAATCAATAGGACACACCCATCAGAATATCAGTGTGTTCTACGCAACAGAGTGAAGGATCGTCGGGCAATTAAATTCGCTGTAAACATCACCGAAGCCATTAAAACAATGAGGAGTACACGACGAGCACAGAAATGCGGTTTGTTTCTGTTTCGTGTGCTGCCTTGCTGGCAGCTAAGTGCCTGATCTTTGCTGGCTGCTGGAGTGGCATGTAGAAGTGCTTACTTTCAATTCGCCAATAGTCCTTGCCGGCAGCCGGCAGCAGGAACAGTCAGCATAATCAGGTTATTAAATGAGGAAGCGAAACGGTTTACGCTGCAGACTCGCATGCCTCGCTCGTATTATTATATGGCTCAGACTTGGCTGCACTTTACGACTTCTAATGTAATTATCAAATCCAGAAGCCGTTTTCTCGGCTCGTATCCTCATACGCCGCCACGGCAGCCGCCACCCCCACGCGCACTTCAAGACGCCGTCCTGCCACGCTGCCAAATCTTCGCCTAAGCATGCCCAACAGCTTAAAATGTTCAGACACGCGGCATTCGCAATGCGACAGTGTGCCAACTTCAGCTGAAGATATGCAGACATCTCGCCGGCTCCACTGTGTCGGGGGTAGGGGCGGCTAAAACACACTACAATGCATGCTCATGATGCGAATTATGATGGGCGCCGTTCTAATGAGGATTCCAAGCCGTAACTCAACTGACTGATGCTATATGTGCCCTTTTCTCCGGATTACATTGCAATTGAGATTAGGAATTGCTTGTATTTTTACGCGATGACTTTAGCAGGATTTATAGCTACAGCAGGTATTCGCATATCATTGCAAAATCAAATGTTGCAAGAATTATAGCTTGAGCCTGATCTATACACGCACTGTATGAATGTACAAAAAGGCAAGAGGACGACGATGAGACAAAAGCGGGGTTGATTGAGTCGTGCGGTAATGGAATGTGTGCGAGCGATTGCAAAACGCAGAGACAAAAGGGTGGAGAGTGCGTTTAACCATCCGCCATTCGCCTGCTTCACGCACAAGAAGTTTGCCAGCATCTTAGGTTTTGCGCAACAATGGGAGAGCAGTTTGGTGGCAAACGAGCGAAGATAAATTGATATGAAAACGAACGGCGGCGCTTCATCCCTGCCATGCATCCACCTCTACAGCTTGTTGCTATCAAGTTGCAAGAGAACGGCTGTTTATTTATTTGTCGTTGCATTGACGTTGTGCGGACTGAAAAATTGCAATAAATACGATTGTTGGCGAACGCTGACTGCATGAACGGCAGAGTGAGGGTGGCGTTTAATCCCGACGCGTAGTTTTCGACGAGGACCTTTAATGACACCGTAAATTTTCCTACACGTTTCATGGATTTTTATGCGTTCGACACGAGCATATCTGCTCGCACAGCGGCCATAAGTTAAAGTGGGAATGTGTTTAAATGTCCGAAAACAATGCGACGACATAAATTAATGCCGAAATGTGCAAGACTGACGTGACAGACCCACCCCGTCTGTCTGTTCCGAAATTCCACTGAAAATCAAATTTCATTTCAACGATTTCCGCCTCATGCTTTCTTTTTCCATTATATCGCAATTTCAATATGCATTTGACATCTGTTAATCGAAATTATGGGGTGTAAGGAATCATGAAAAATGGCGTCTGTCTGCTCGGAATCGACAGTAACGCCATCTATATTTATTCGTATCGTTTTGCGCCCTTTGCATTCATAGCAATAAGCATATGAAGTGTCGAATCTTTGATTCCGCAGCATTTCTTATCGCTCTGCAGTAAGTGATGCGAAGCGCTCACCCCTCGCTTCATCCTGATGCTCTCGAATGCCTCCTTGCCACGCTTCGTGATGATCATGATGATACAGGGAAATGCAATGCATCACAATTTCCCTTCGATTGCCATCAGCTTTTATAAAGTTTGTATTGAATTTCATCTCGACTGGCTCCTCGTGCAGAATTCGCCATGAATCCATATATCGTATATAATCACATGCGAATAAAAATAGAGAAATCGAGGAAAAATATAACAGGATTGTATCCTCGATTCGTGGAAATTTGGCTGGCAGATGAAGATAATCATACTAATAATACGTCATAAACGAAAATGCGTTCCAGAAATGATGTGAAACCTGTTGCAATCAATTTTTTGTACGTTGTCCCATGGTGGATGTCGACGTGGAGGGCGATTGAAAGGCGTCTGGAGGCGGCAAGCACGATTCGCGTGCCTGCCATCTGATTTTATTTTTGAGCAATGAGAAATGTGCTTTTGCTAAGCATTGGATCGTCTCGCTGGGGCATGGCAAATGCAAAGCAATGTAATATATTTGCTTTTCGCTGCTAAATCGACATTTCTTTGCTTTGCGCGCGAAGGACCTGAGGAAATGCGACAAGAAAATTTTTTTCGCGTAGTAGCACGTAGAATCATGACATTTCCATGTCATTTTCACGTTCTTTGCAAATTCCATATATTCACGACGCAAATTTAAGTTGAATACTATAAAAGTATATTTTTGACGAGATCGTAATTAACTATATACTCTTTAACATCTAAATGTCTATAGCAAAACTTAATAATGTAAGCAGGTTGACGGTGAAGAATTAGGGATGTATTAAGTTAACGATGATAAAGTTTTTCCAGACGTGAGAAGTTATTAAAATACAAGCAGATGTAGTCACAACCACGGGGAGGTGAAGAGAAAGCGAGAGGTACTGGGGCGGTTGAAGGAGTTGCAAATGCCAGGATGCTTTCAGGAGTTACAAGTTGCCGGTAATTTGGCGCTGCTGTGCACAGCAAGACATGGCAGGACGTGCTTTTGTTTTAATAATTTCAGTAATTAAAACAGGCGCACGTCAAGCATTCGCACAGCTAAAACAGCGCAACTTATTGCTACCGGGATACAACCTACAAATTGTAGGAAAACAATAAGAAAATCCATCAAGCAACAAAGGTTGATTGCCAGGGTTGCCTTCGCTGTCGACGAAAAGCGCAAGTGAGGTCGTTCTCGTTTCGCTCCTTCGTTTGTGTTTCGTCCTTCCTGCTGCTGAGGACGTTGAAGAGTTTACAAAATTACTACGACATTGCTTTAATCAAATTCATTTTCATATCGTTACCCCAATCCTTTTAAACAATTCAACTTATTTTAAATTCAAAGTGCACAAAAGTTTAATCGATTTGCAATAGATGGCATATCATGTACAATTTACAAATAAAAGTTGATTAAATGTAAATGTAGTCACTAAGGGTTAGCGTCAATGCATATTCCCTCATCCATTTTTAATAACTTTCTGTAGTGTATGATATTGCATGTTTTAGACATGAATCAATATGCATTTGACATCATTTATATTTTCGTTCATTTTCATGACACCTGGAGAAGTGCACAATTTGTCAAACATGAATTATTATCCTTCAGGAGCGTTGCGCATAAATCGCTTATTAAATAACGTATTCGAAGCGAGACGGCATTGGAAAAGGAAGATCCGAGTGAAGGTGGCTGGCCGGTTGTGTGCACAACTGACTATGATGTGTCTGTATTCTGCTGCATACTGAAGACCCTAATAAAATATGGAGAATTGAATGAAAAAGTATTCCAGTGGATTTCCACTGAAGTGTACATCCGATTCAGTTTTCCTTTTACACATCCGCCTTGCCAATCCAGAGATATTTGCATTTTTCTAGTGTATTTCCTATCAACGAAAATTCCCATTTTTCGCATTCGCTAGTAGGAAACAAAATCGTCTAAATCGTCAAAAGTCTAATTCCCAAATATGAAATGTCCGCTTCTAGATTGGTAGTCAAAATGGCGTCTAGTTATCATCGCGTGGCAATCAGAATACAGCTTCTTTACAAACAAACGCACATGTTAAAGGTCAACTCCCCAGGTAATCCCATGGAGAAAATCCACTTCGACCACCATCTCTCCAGGGGTACCCACGAGCAACAGATTCGGCAATTGCTCGCTGGCCCTGGGTACTTAAAGGCGACATAGGGGCCGACCACCCAACTCTGAGGTACTTCGGCCCCTATGTACATCACAAACCGCGCCATTTCCCGTGAATTCGGAATCCCAGTTCTCGTTGAGACTCGCGCCAAGCTCACGAATAACCTCCACGCCTCAGTAGTTGGTCACCCGAACCCAGCGATCTCCGAAATCTCCCAGTACGCACCCGGGGATTCCAACAACTACACCAGGCCATGCTCCCCTGTTTCTAGCCAGTTTAGTTAATCAGGTCAGACTCCTTCAACGAGCTTCTGCTTAACTCCCTTCCTCCACTCCCATCTTCAGCGCGTAAGGTTTGCCCTTGAAACATATTGATAGTATAGGAAATATTGTAAAATTATCTGGATAAACGTTATACAAGTTTCGTATATATAAAGCATAGAATTAAATTACGACATAAAACTACAAATATTGTCGCGTTGGCATTGTCACGTAACCTGCCATTATAAAACAGCAATTACTCGTAATTAAATGCATTTCGAGATATGATCGCAGCGCAAAGGACTGCAAATGACTATAGATTCATAAATAATAATTATTGTATAATATTTTGATTCAAATTTCTATGAACAGCTCCCGGGAGTAAAGATTTAGATATTAGTTGGCAAATAAAGTGCCAAATGTTCAATACACACAATTACATATCATGGAGCTAGAAGTGTACAATAAAAGAGCCTCGTCAAAGAATAAATGTGTGACATGTAAATGGACAGCAAATCAGATTGTCTTTATTGCATAATAAAATTGCTCATTTTGCCATTATTACATTTAATTACGTCCGTATTCACTTCATTTTAAGTTATAATTGTAAATTGTAATCGTTTTACCACAATTACGACAATATAAGCTGGATATTTTTAAAATGTAGCAACAATCTGTCAATTTTGGTCCTTTAAGACTTATTTCTCAGTGATTTAGCCTTGACAATGTGAAAGAATGCTTGAATAGTCTATATTCCAATGAAGTATTTGTTTTGATTTATATGGACAATAAATTATAAATAATGCAACATAAGTTAATACATTGTAGCATAAGAATAAGTTACTAATAACAGAGTTAGAAGTAGAGTCCGGGTTTCAATGATAACTATAATATAAACCATTTTATTATAGTATCTAAGTCTATTTCAAACTAGGTGCAGTCAATTTGTCTCATTTGCATCCGGTTGGTGTGGAAGGAAATCATGTCCTCCTACATTGGAGTTTTCCAATACTGGTTTATTGGATTTGCATTTCAACAAACTGATTAATAAAACAAATTGCATTTTAAGCGTTTATTTTTAGTTCATTTCTCTACAATTCCTTTTACAATTAGAATAAATAAATGTGTCATCAGAGTACGAATTAATGAATAAGCTATACAATGCATTTAACCTCAATTCATGCTGGGTGCAATTAAAGATGTCCGCTGACAATTAAAATCAAGCAACTAACGACTATTTAATTATTATTGCGACAATTTGCATACTGTAAAAATGTATTTATAATATTATTTCACTACCATAACGTCAATAATTATGAATTTCTTTGATTTTATGGTAACTGCATGTCTAGGTCTATGAATTTATAAATAACTATTATAAGTTATGTACAAAAGTGACTTATACTACATTATCTCAACAATGACAAATGGATTATGGGATTCTTTCTTGCGAGGACGAAAATTCCTGTTGAATGGCATCAAAAGAAATAATGATAGCGTGACCCTGAAATAAAAGTAAACACAATTGTTACAATTTTGCTTCATAAACTCGAATAAAATCGTAGAGCATATTATTTTCCATTAAAAATAGATAAATAGAGCAATCTATATTACGTATGCAGGTATGTAAATAGAGGAGAATTTCAATTGGCGCGAAATGAAGCAAGAAGTGTGGAAAGCGGCCTACACATTGATCAAGTCAAATGAAACAACGTGGATTTACGAGGGCATATCGGCAACGAGTTATGTCACAATTTGCGACTAATCAATTAGTTCTCGAACGCACTTAAACCGAATTCCCCAATCGGCTAATTACACGAACGCAATGCAAGTTTGCTCGCTTGAGCATGACATTCATGCGCAAATGTGATTGCTGGCACCTAAATGACGTGAAATCTTTCGAAAATCTGCCATTCCCCAACGCCAACAAGGTAATTCCTAAGATTCATGATTCAATCCACTTGATTGCCTTCTAAACCTCACAATTAATTGCATCTTACCATTTCATCAATAAATGAAAGCATCTACGATTCATTTTGCAGCATTGAAAATAGTGTAAATTAATTGCTTGTTATAAATCAACTTTATCGATATAATTATTAATGAAAAACCTCATATTGCCGCAGAATAATAATATACCCACTAGATTTATATCATTTCGTCCACGCATTTCATGTACTTGCTTCTTTTACAATCACTTCTAGATTGATTAGCATTCCGAAAGTTGAAAAGAACTCTTTATTATTAATATTGTAATATATTCTCCCTTTGCGAATTACATCTTACGTCACAAAGCCGGGTAAATATGACGTTGCAATCAAACTAGACATATTTGAGATTAGCTTAATTAGAGTTGTGCAGAGCGTAACGGGCGCAGCACCCTGTTTCCACCCTATGATAAGTTTGTCCTAATGCTCCTTCGTCCATATTACGCTCTTAGCCGTATTCACGTTTCACGTCACTTCCGCTTTGTTGTCGACATATTTGACCAAGTCAATCAACCCAATACTAATTTATCAACATTCTGCTCAAACCCTCCGACCACAAATTAAGGACTTGCAAGGATGCCGCTCGGCAGCGTGTCCGTGATGCCAGGCAGGACTCATTGTCCTGCCTAAGGGCAGCAGCGGGCATGATCATTATCTTACGTCATCTTAAAACGGTGCCGCATCCCTTGGTACTGCCGATGGCCATTTGGAGCTATATTTAATACAAGTTTTGGATGCCAAGGAAGGAGGGGGGCAAGTTTAATCTATGACAGACTGATAGTTGCAGGAATGAGGTGAAACATAACCGTAAAATATGAGAAGAGGAACAGAATGAAAGAACTCGGACTGGTTCACTGGATATGATCAAGATCTGGAAGTACTTGGAATTTTAGCGTATTTGATAAATTTCAGATGAAATGGAGTCGAATGTCTTTGAACAAAAGGCCCAATTTATCTAACGATACACAGGGAAACAAATTCGCCTCCGGGGGTGCACATCCCGCCAACAAGTAGGGTTGATGTTCTAAGGATACGCATTAGACGCTCGCAGCCAACATCAAGGCTCAATTGTACAATAATATCAAATTTGGACCGGAGGAAGTTGCTTCAATTATTTTTTGCTATCACCCAATTGCACCCTCTGTCCTAGGGGCTGTAATTTATTTTTATTCAATTTCCAATTCCTTGTTTTATCAATCATTTTACAATTCGATTAATAAAGGTAAATCAGCTGAAAATGTGAGAGGCATTGCAGTTTACATTTATTATTTCATTTGCCTTATCAGTAATCACTAAAAACTATGATATGAAATATTAATGAATGAAAAAGAATGAATAACAATTTCTGATTGCTTTAAAATTTAATGAAGAATTGAACTAGATTCATGTGCTAAGGTTAAATCACCGTTGCTGCTTCAATTAAAGCTTACTTGGATTGTTTGGCGGAACAAATCCAAAGCCCGAAACTCCGGGCACCACTCCGCTGGTCTCCCCACTGGCTTGGGGCACCGGTGGAAACAACACAGGACCAGTGTTGGCACGAGGATCACGTTGGCTAATCAGTTGACCCATAATGCCACCATATCCAGAGGCGAAGCCAAAGTCGCCGAATTGTGCGCAAACGAGCGCAAAAAGTGTGAAGACAACGACAATAAACTGCAACGAAGCGAGAACAGAATGGGACATATTAGTTTAGGGATCAGAAAGACAAGTCACTGACTTTCAAAATCTATCAGAAGGAAAGACACCTGCCGATATTACACCAGCAGCATTCGACGCTATTTTGCAACGAATCGAATCTACGAATTGTGCAATCATCAGATGACCATGGTGCATATGGCAGATGCAGAAAGATCACCATGAAATTCAACTATTTTCTGCTCAGCACTTTCTTGTACTCTCAAATATTGTCACGCTCTGATTATTTATCTTACGTGCCCGTAAACTATTTCAGTCTTACTGCAATACGAAGACTTTTTCACGAATGTGAATAATTAAATGCCAATTGCAATGTTTTGTTTGAAATAGTCATAGTTATAGCGATAGGCACGATTTAATCATAATATTAAAATGGCGGCGTGGTCTTCCGGTTTATGCATGCGTCTAACTTTCTTTGCACTTTCTGAGCGCATATGCAGAACAATGCAAGCCACTATATTAGTTGTAAGTACAATTTTATGCATTCTTGTCGTTTTCGCAGACCTGCTCGACGTTATGCAATCGTTCTACCATATATTCTGCACTCAACTTGCGTTTACGTCTCAAAGAAAATAAAATAATGCAGCTATCGTGCAAGATTTCAATATTATATTATAGTATACTAGAAGAGATGAAGATAACAATAATGTTAAAAGTACTGATAAAGTATCCATTTATTTCTACATTTTCTCGACAACTAATCCTAGAACTAAGCGATTTAATTACAAAGAATGTTTCTAGGAACTCGTTCAACAGGTGACAGAATCATTTGCACCATTATGTAATGATTAATTAACTATATTTAACCTATAATCTAACCTAACACTAGCCATACTCAAGCGGTCAAGGCTGAAAATCTGTAGCTGCAAATTCAACTCTTACATGTATCTCTCTTATCTATTTTATTCTCTATTGATTTATGCAATTTAACATGAGTGGACTTGAGTTTGAAACGATGATATATAGCGCGATTTGCAAATAGAAATTGATAATTTGTTTGAACTTTTGCAATTTTGCTCGGCGAAAGAATCAACAAAGCTGCCGGCTTGCTTATTCATATCGATTACGGTACTGAATCGCAAATTACAAATGCAGATAAATTGAAGAAACGAAAAGTAGCCAATTGTTGAATTTGCTCAATATATTGTTATTCTAGAATTGAATTGCTTGCAAAAATAACAAAATTTGATTTGTGGATTCGAATCGTGCGTTTATCGTGTAAATGAAACACGGAAATTTTTCGCATATTTTATGAACAATCTCTTCCTTTTCTTGTATTGTAATTGTACTTCCTATTCTTCTTTTCAGTGGAAGTTAATTAACTTTAACGTACAAACACACACCATATATTGATAACATAACTCGAGAAATAAATGTCACATTTGTAAAATGTTGCAACGAGTATTAAGTATCTTTGGGATACTTTTAATTTCTTTTCTTTCCCCAACACTCGATATAGATTATAGTGGAATAAGTTGGCGGTAACGAGCAGTTGGCTACCGTAAGCAATTCGTTTAATTTGCAAGTACTAATAGGTCTTGAAGGCAAGAATTTCGTTCAACATTATGTTTCTAATGATGAATGACAAGGTGCAGTTATTCAGACATGTCACTCACCCAAGTTTTGCACCAACTGGAATGACGTAATTAATCGTTTTCAATCAGAAGTTGGATAAAATCATCAAGTTGCAATTCTTGTATATTGATTTCAAACTCTCTTCGCTTAAGACAACAGTGTATAAACATTTTAATAATTGCGCTGTGCAAATGTTTCATGAATTTGCTGAATATTATCCCGAAAGCGTAGAACTGGCGTACATGTCAACGAATAAATCGCTGAAAATGTTGCACAAAATGGTTTTCGAGTTGTATGTGATGCTGACACCGAAATTCAATTAAATCTATATCAATAATTGCACAAGCATGAATTTATCTTCAACGGTGCACGTAAACATTCTCGATTTGCTAACTTTTTTGCTACTATTTCATTAACTTCCTATATTGTTTACACTCTACAATTATTGCTAGAATAATAATGAAAGTGTTGAAAGTGCAAGAGAAACATACATCAACTTTAGAGTTGAAGATTTATTATTGTAGAAATGGCAGCTTGAAGAAGACGAATTTTTAGCCTTGATAATTTGCCATCGCAAATGCGATGGACAATTATATCGCAAAATGCAGTGAAAGCACGCAAATATGGGCGCCATACTTGCCTAATGCCAATGCAATGTTTGATAATAATTGCCGCAGCACGTCTTAGGCGACTTCAGCAAGTGCGTCTTAAGCTAGTTGAGTGAGAGTGCATATGTCGCTCTTATTTCAGATCACAACTTCATATTAATTCCAAGCAAGCATACATAAAGCGAGGAGCAATTTCAATTGAAATCATTCAATGATCAAGATCAAGATAATTGCTTTGACATCGTGCGGCGCTCTTTGAAGCGTTAAGTCGTTTCATTGAAATCCTCTTTGCTTTCAGCCTTGTTTGCATTATCAGCGAGACCTTCTCCTACTCTCTTACTTTTTATTCTATTGTTTTGTACGTTTTGCAACAAGGTTTTTCAGCACAGAAGACGCTGAAATTCAATTTGCAAATAAATCTGCTACAGTTGATATTTGAACTGACCTAATGGGAAAAATAAACGCCAAATGCAAAACTTACAAATTTCATATTGCTCCTGAGCTTCCTTTCTGTAGACGCAGCGAAGAAGTGAGGAGAAGAGTAAATTCCCAGTGATTACAAGACGTGTGTCACATGCATCCACGAGTTGATTGAATGCGCTTTCGGTCGGTAACGAGTTCGATTTGCTTTGCGAGAACGACAACGATGGACTGCTGAAGGAGTTCGCGAAGAGTTGGTCGTGTGCAGAAGTGGTCGTCGAAGGCGGCGGTAGCGACTTCGATGTTGCAACGCGAATTCGCACTCGCTGCTCAGATAAGCAGAGACAATCGCCGGCTATAATCACGACTGCTGTTTCGTGATCGAGTCAAGTGCACCGTTGATCGTCTTGATTGTCTATGATGGTTGCGTTCTGCACATCGCCGCTTTTTATACGCCAGCTGGCTATCAGTTCTGGCCACCTTCGAGGTCATCCGTGAATAACGCGAATTGCAAGACACGCCTTCCAGCGATTTGCGTTGCGGAAGATCTACAATTACAGTTCCGATCATTAAGCAATTCCTCCAGATTGATATTGAATTCTAAGAGCGACAATTCTTTCAAATATCGATTTTTCATTGTTTGAAACTCAGTTTGGTCTCTTGAATTGAGCGCCAAAATCTCGTGCCTTGTAATTATTTACTGCTCCAAGAATAAGGGCGCCAAGAAGTTCGTTTCTCTCTTTCTTTTCTGTCATCTCAAACCCTACAACATCACAAATCTCATCACAAACATTTGGCGCCAATAGAAATAGCTTTGTTTGCATTACACTCGTCGTCATTTGGAATTAACGAAGAAAATCACTTGAAAGTCATTGGTAAATAAGTGATTTAATGCAAAGAATGTCGATCTATCCTTATCGATCAATGGCAAATGCAAGAAAACGCGGAGAACTGAAGTCAATGAAGCAGTTCAATGCGTTCAAGCACACGGCTCTTGATGCACAATAAATTGAATCAATTAATGAGTCAATTAGCAATGAAGTCATGCTGGACGCTCACATATAAGGCTAAAGCCTCCACCTTGTTCGCTATTCATTCATAACCAGATTGTTTTATAAATCCTATGGAGATTATAGCGATTTTCTCGAGTCATAGCATTGGAAATTGATGTCGTTAGTGATCAAATTTGTAATTATTACAACGTAACATGTTTACAAAAGGCTCTTCCGTGCTTAATATCAACAAACTTGACTAATTAACGGAAATGATTTCACAAGTTCCCATACATGTCAAGAAGATTTGTATTGTTAGGACTTATTGCGACCATATTGTTTCAAAACCGCCGTCCGCCGTCTTTAAAATTTTCATTGAATTAACTGGAAAAAAGGTCCGGAATTCAATGAAATCCGTTTACATCACAATCAAGAATCATAAATCTTGTAAACACTTTCAGACTTTCAATGTCAAAGAGTCGACATTTGAGCCGATTAACGAATTGAATTCAATAAAATATTTAATAATTAAGAGTGATAAATATATTCGTATTAGGAAATTGTGAAATTATTCTTTGCACATTTACAAATTCACTACGATTGCATCAGCTTTCATTAATTGTACATTTATTTGTTTAGAATTGTTAATCAATTATGAAGTTTACGAGGAAGAATTTCGCATTATTTTCAATGCCAATTCAAGTTCGGTAATTAACGAACAAAGAAGACCTTGAAACATTGTCTATTTTCATAGATAACATTATTGCGTATGAGTTTTCGACGTCGAAACCTCCTCATCATAAGTAGAAACCGATTTTCAATAGAAACGTGAATAGAAGTAATAATTATCTCAAGTATTTCCAATGCTTATTAATTTTAGGCAAGTCGGCATTGAGTTAGACATTGATTGCCTTAAATTTCTTCCGAAATGCGACAAAATATATATTACAACTAGCAACATAGATATTGCAAAATTCGATTATATCTTTATGCTAAAACTGCAATAAATTTATTGGCGCAAGGCTAATTGATTGTAAATTTTCTCATTAAAATTTAGCACTTGCAAGAATTGCGTAACGTATTCCTTGAAACCAACCTCAAGTTGCTTATAATTCCCTCTGCATTCCACTATTATATTATTCTATACTATTACTAAATTTATTTATTGCAGCGAGCATAATATTCAACTGTCTTACTGTACATCAATGTACTGATGAATTTAAGGAAATTTCAGCTTTAGTGTAAGTTTTGCTTTGGATTTGATATTGATTGCTCCTGTTTTCACGTTCATAATAAATTTGCTATTAATTTCGCAATTTACAAAGTTATTACAGCAATAATCTAGTTAATTGCAAATTTTCACGTGCGATTGGACTGATTACGAATTACTGATTAGAAGTTAATCTATTCATAACTCCTATGTGCAATGAACACGGCAACTTAGCAATTGCATTACGAATATAATCTATTTGTTAACAATGTTAACAGTTTGCACAATTCGAATATCCTACATACATGTACATTACTTATTAACGATAATTAGTCTAAGATTGGCAAATCCTATTGATTGGCATGACAAATACAGAGGGATTCCTATAAATTCCAACTCTATAATCGATGTTTTCATTGTCATTCTTCGACTTCACATAAAACTGAATGTATGAAAGCATGCTGTATATTCTTGCAAGAAACCCATATAGCTAATTAATTAAATGAATGCTAATAAGTCATAGTATGCAGATTTTATATTTTATGTGCAGTTAGTGGCACACAAATGGCCAACGAGTCTAGTGACTTGGGTTCAATCCCTAGCACAGCGTTACCATTGACTACCGAGAGAACAGTCCTACATATGAAATGGCAGATGTGGTTGCAGTACAATCTTTTACAATTTGATTCCTCATCCCATCTCAATAACCCAATCCTAACGAGACCATAGGAGGATAGGAGGGCCCAAATTGTAGGGCCTATGTGCTCCAACAAACCAACCAACCATATAGCGACGCTAATTTTAAGTGCAGTCAAATTTACGATGAAGATTGACGAACGCGAATCATTCCTATACTCTAAAGTACGGACAAATTAGATTTTAAAATTAATGAATTAATTGCATATTTCCGTTTTCCGCAATTACTCATTGATTTACTAGTAAATATTTGAAGCACTAATTGAAACACACTCAAGTTTGTTTTAATGATAGTCTTTCAACTGGAACTAATCATTGCTTCATCAAATCGCGAGTGATTTCTTTCATTATACTTAATAAACTTATTTAAGGGAAATGCTCCAGATTAACGACTTAAAACGGTTTATCTTATTCAGTGGCAACAGCAAAAAGGTCTTATATTTGATACAACATTTAATAGAATATTTGATACAACTCTCTGAACTTTACTCTAACATGTGTTCTGATAACCTTAAACTTTTGCCCGGGCAGTTTAACTTTACATAAGGATACATTTCTATATCTGCAACAAGCAGTCCGGCTCTGTCACCACCGAGGACGATATCACCCTATTAAGCGCGACCAGGCTCTTCCAGATGTCGTATTTCTATATAGACCGCCACCTTCCCGTCCTCCTAGATTGGTACTCAAAATGGCGTCTAGTCATCAACGAGTCCAATTTGGAAGCCATCTTCTTAACAAATAAACGTTCGCATAACCGGGAGCTCCCGGTGCTGAGTCAATTTTTCGATGTATATTATACGAATATTGTAACCGCATTGCAGAATGCCAAATCTGGGAATGAATGTACTTAACATTCTCTATACTCGATTAATTCTCTTTAAATACAATAAAACAAGGAAGAACAGAGCCAAAGCTTTGTCATACAGTAACTAGAAAGACATTTCGATAAGAGCGAACAACGCTGCATCTTCAACCATCATTATAAACAACACAGAGGACATTTGTAAATAAATACACACTCCTACCCTCCATAAATGAAACCGTTAGATTTGTATAAATAGGCTACACCCGAAAGTTTATAATCAGACTGCCTGATGAAGACATTGTATGTTGAAACGCGTCGCAATCTGTGACAAATATATTCAACTTCTTTGAAACAAGTAAAGTTTCTGTGAAACCATTACAGAGGACATTGTTGAAAGGACGTCATTGGCTCATATCCCATATGAGGTCATATGAATAGCAAATTGAGCAAAAAAATATCGTAAATGATCGTAAAAGCTTGAAGCACTTTAAATGTTTCTATATGCAGGTAGCAAATTATTACAAATATATTTGGTTTCGTTTTCGTAATTCTGCAATTATTTCTACTTGCGCTTAATGATTTATGTGTTCTTCGCATAATTGTGCACGTTTTTGATCATTTTCGGCCTTTGCAACTCTTACCTATTGTTGCAACAAACGTTATTGCAAACAATTGTCGCGTTGGCGTTATAATTGCAAGGTTATTCAAGGATGTGAACTATTCATATAACAATTTTATTGTATTAAGTTCAAATTCAGTGACAAACGAATTAAAATATGTCCCAGATTTATTTCTTATTAAAATGCGAAACAAAATTGAAGATATAACAATTGTTATAATAAATGTAGTAAACATTCCAATACGTATGTTATTAAACAAACGGAATGTAAATATCACAAGAAGTTATCGGCGGCTCTCCATTTGCAATTCTTCCTAGACTCGGCCTTAGGTGTCTTCATTTGTTTGTCGTTTCTTGCATTAAATGGTTGACAATCTTTCTATACCTTTCAATCATGGGCTCGTAAATCTCGGAAGCGTCTGTGAATGGCTCACAAACTAATTTCAATTCCGGTAGACATTTGGTGATCTCAAAGAAATCAGTTGGACGGTAGAGTCCATGTTTGGCTTGATACGCAGCTCCTAACATAGCAGAATCGGCATTTTCCTGCAGATATTCAATTCTTCTATGCTTCTCCTATTAATTGCTTCATGAAATTTCTTACTTGAACATAAACTGGTGCGTTAAAAACATCTGCAATGACCTGCAGCAGCGCCTGGTTTTTAGAAGCTCCTCCTGTGGCCAAAATCTTCACATCTTCGGCCAAACGAAATCCAAAGTCTTCAACATGTGCACGTTTAGCTACAAATTGTCCTTCTAGAAATGCTCGCACCTCAACCTCCAGGCTTGTAAACTTGATTACTTTGTCGCCAGATTTGTTGTAGCGAAAGTCACCCTGTAAACGTGGATTAATTTCTTCAAGCGGATAATAAAGTCCTAGAATAATTACAACATAGTGGAGCTAATAAAACGAATGAAATTAAAGTTACCGAAATTTCCAAAGTTTCCCCTGGGTGTACTATCGAGCAGATGGTTGAATATTGCCCAAGAACCATCGCAGCATTTGTCCCGAATCTTTTCCCGCGCAAGTGATCCATTCTTGTAGCACAATAAGCCCATATACGCATCCTTGTCAACAGGGTTGCAGAATATGTGCCCGTCTTGAACAACCTTCGGTTCCTTCAGCCAAAGGATTATTGTGTCACTAGTGCCGAGACTTATTGCAAGCCAGCCTTTGCTTAGTCGCATTCCTATTATATTTTATTATTCAATTCTACATTAAATCTACACTTATGCCTAACAGACCTGCTAAAGACGCGGGATTGTCCCCAGTGAACGCCATTACACGACAATTCTCATGGAAATCCCATCGTTGTACATAGTATGATGAAATTGGTCCCAAATTGGCATAAGACATAATTGGCAAGTCAAGCTTCAACTCCAGATGTGGCCCACATACATCCAACAGTTTAGCATCCCATTGTTTCGTTTTGATATTCATTAAATTCATTCCGGAAGCGTCCGCATAATCAATTGGCGCTATTTTACCGAGGAATAAGGAACATAGGAATGAACTTACTAATGAGATCCGCTACAAAAGTACGAATTTTCAAAAACCAAATCACAACAATGAAATTTCGTACTTCGGTATTATTGTAGGCGTCGGAGTTGGTTTTTGCGATTTTTGCAATTTGAGATGCTGTGAAGCGTTCAAATGCACGCGATCCTGTTATCTCTGCCAGATTACGAGATCCGTTTGCTGCTTCTTCCAACTGCCGGCAAAATACAATTGTACTGCTATCCATCCAAACTGGACTGTTGGGAATTGCGAAACAAGTCGCCAACTGGTGATGGAGGAATTCTGAAGGATTCAATCTTTCTAAAATTGCTTCTGCTCCTTTGTACCAATAAACTGATCCATGTTGCTAAAATGATAACTTTATTGGACGCAAAGATTCAAAAATGTAAGCTTTGGATAAGAAGATTTCTAATTTCACATTCAAATTCACCTGGGCTGCACCGGAAATGGCTGCGATTTGTGAAAAATTCACCCCACACACTGTCAAACGATCCATCAGCATATCCAGAGCTTTCACCCATAGTAACGTAGGTGTTGAGACTATTAAGGGAGCGTTTTTGTTTATCACTACACCGCCATGTGTTCTAAAACATTGCAATTGCATCGCTTGCAGTAAGTTTTGCTTTTGTATTAATAAGTTTAAAGAAAAAGTCATCATACCTAAATTCCGGAAGATCGCTATCAAATTGGACGGAAGCGGTGTGTAAAATATTCAGGTCTTCATCAACCACAACTGCTTTCAGCTAGAAATATGATCAAAATTGTAAAACACAAATTCTAAACGTTCGAGGTTATATGAAGATATTGATTTTTCAAAAGATATTTAAAACATAGAAAGCAGTGATAATAGTAGCCAAGGGGTGTAATATTAGAAGCGGGGTAAGTTTTCCACCAAATGAGATCATATTCCAAATGTTGTTTCCATTCAAAAAATTGAGGTTTATCAATTGAGTTCAATGATAAGAAGCCTGTCGATAACAGGCGCTTCCCGAAAAACACTTTTCCGATTCCCCAATAGAGGTCTCCACCTATCCTAGGCATTCTTCAAACGGATGAATGTGACAATGTGGCTCCAGCTGTTTGTTTTAAAATATTTCATCGATAAGCTCTTCTCCTCTCTACTCCCGTTTGGTAACCGCAGCTCATTATCATGTTTTCACATTCCGCACAAATGAAAAGTCACTAACCTGCTGAGTGCTCAAATCCAGGCCCAAGTACATCGGAGTGAACTCGTTGGGAGAATCCATTTCTGATTGCGGGTTCGCATCGATTGTTGAACCAATTCGCATGCGAATCGATGCAAAACCAGCGCGCTTATTAATGAGCTCACCGCTCGCAATTAGTCACCTGGTGGCCGTACTTTTGCAAGACTGGACCTCGCTGTTTGCGTTCGTGGCCAGGTCATGTAGCAGAACAGTAGGCAGCGGTGGAAGCAGCGCAAAACTGATTACTAGCTTTGTCAGTGCAAACGTTAGCATTTCAATTCACTTGTTTTCGCATTACTCTACTCCAGTGTTTTAAATGCTAACAGTATCAGCTAGTGCTTGATATGGCTGGTCAAAACAGCTCCTCAGAACGCGATTAACTCGCCATATTTCTACTGCTTTCCAAGAGATGATGTTCTCAAACAGAATGTGTGCCTAGTCATTCTTAGATATAAATAAATTAGGGTGTCAAATAGCGTAATATACATCGAAAAATTGACTCGGCACCGGGAGTCGAACCCGGACAACCCTGTCTTTCGCGGACAATGGCAATC
>JAOEHK010025561.1:0-26286 GCA_025447835.1 Labidoglobus nevermanni | reverse complement strand
CGCAAGTACGGTTCTGTTGGGGGGATCATAGCAGTTAAACCGAATAGGAGGATTTAGAGTTATGATCTCTACCGGACTAGAAAAGGGATGCTTGAATGACATCAGGGAAGTAAAAAATGTTATAGTATAAACTTTTTACTTTGGTAGTTTTTTATTATCGTTATAATTATAATAGTAGTTAAGTTGGATAGGTATGAAGGCTTTTACAAAGAACTTTAAAAGTAAGGAAAAAAAGCTGGAGGAGTTCAATGAAGAAATTGAAGATATAACAACTGTAGCTCAAGATAAATTTGCGCATGAACTTGAAAATATCGCATATGATAGTGTACAAAAATTTCGCAATTTGCTTGCAAACACTATCTTCAATAATATTCATTCTCAAAATGTCAATTTGCTGAAATCCAGCCTAGCTGTAAGTTCAAATTTTATCAACAAAAAGGGGGAAACAGCTTTAGTACGTTCTCTTCTTAATGTAGTGGAACAGACAATAAAGAACTTATAAGCGTTTAAAGTTGGCTGCTATACAAATTTAACTTGATATTAAATATAAGAAATGGCATTCTTTTAGCATCTAGGAGAACCAGTCTCTTTAACCTTGTCATCCAATTTTAACTGGGATGACAGAAAACGGAATTAGCTATATATAATAAGGGGGACAATTATGTCTATTTCACCGAAAATACATGTACAACGTAAATCTAAACCTAAATCCTCTCCAGTGACATTGGAAGAGGTTAAATCTTTTTTACGCATTGAGAATGATCAAGATGATAAGTTGATTTCAGATCTAATTTTTATGGCAACCGACTATGCTGAGTGGTATATGGAAAAGTCGCTGGTCAAGCAAACGTGGCAAGTTTCGTGTGAAGGTTATATACCTCGTAGGATCTATTTAAGCTATGGCCCTGTGAGAGTAATAATATCTGCCACTGCAACGATATCTAAAAATCAAGAGAAGACGACACCTAAGTATTATTTTAGTGATGTAGGGGGCTACGTTGAATTTTTCAGTTATTTGAACGCAATAAGAGTTGATATTGTGTACGAAGCTGGCTATGACAATGTCCCAGAGCAGATAAAACTAGGTATTATGCAGCATGTTTCTGCTCTTTATAAAAATCGCGAATCAGAAGTGAGTAGCCATTTGTCTGAGGTGAAAGAGGTATATTCCCCATTTCGCGAGCCGCGAGTTGTTTTGTAGTTGTCATTCAAAATGTCGAAAATTCAGGCTATGTACAATAGCATTTATGCAGCGCTCAAGGCAGACTCTGGTTTAAGGAAATATGTTACTAACATTTATGATTATTTGCCTAAAAGGGTCACTATTCCTTATCTGAGGTTACGCGTAGTAAATTACAACAACCTGTATATGCTATCCAATTTTGCCACAAAGGCAAGATTTTCATGTGACATATATACTTATCATATAGGTAGTATGTTTGCCATTATAAGACATATCAACTTGGTGCTTAAGAGCATTAAAGGTGAAACTATTTTAGAGAATGATTGTACTATGGATCAGCACGATGAAGTTTTACATTCAACAATTAATTTTGATATTTTGATAAAAGGAGGCGATAATGAGCAAGTTACAGCTAAAAATTAAAGCTCATGATAATAATTTTGTTGTACTAAATAATATACGAAACTTAAGGTTTACTTTGCGTAATAACAGAGAAGAGATAAGAGACATTTCTTCTTTTGGCTGGAGAAAAGTGCTCGATTCCGCTGGAAGCAGGCACATTACGATAAAAATTAATGGAATTTTAGACTCTGTACTTGCTGATGAGTTGTTGCGCAACTCTGCTATATTAAACTCTAACAATGATTATGAAATTAGTTTTAATGCTAAGGAAAAGATAAGGCTCAAGTGTTCGGTTGAATTGTACGAGAGATATTACGACCCTGCTGCCTTTGACAGCTTCACTGTAGTTTTAGCTAGCGCTGAAGTTGTAAACACCTTTCATTAATGTTAATTTAATCTTTTCCGTATACAAATTTTAGTTAACTTATGAATGACGATCATCTTTTTGAAAACAATAGTGAAGAAAATAACGATGACAGAAGAGAGAGGGATTTGAAAAATGAAAATCAGTTAAACCAAGAAGAGCAGCAGAAAGATATAGTTCAAGACTATTTAAAAGCCTTTGAAGATATTTTAAGTCAAATTGATGAAGAAATTGATAACTTAGATAGTTACGAAAGAACTATGCAAGTAAAGAGAAGTATAGATAGGCTCATAGAAACCTTGTATAGCCAGGCAGCGTCTGAAGATATTGATGCGGAATTTGAAACCACAAAGCATACTCGCGATAAATCAGAATCCAAGAAAAGAGTTATGGAAAA
This sequence comes from Labidoglobus nevermanni, assembly GCA_025447835.1. Classification (NCBI taxonomy): domain Eukaryota; kingdom Metazoa; phylum Arthropoda; class Insecta; order Coleoptera; family Staphylinidae; genus Labidoglobus; species Labidoglobus nevermanni. The sequence continues at coordinate 23,940 of JAOEHK010025561.1, read as the reverse complement.
GAGAAAGAAACAAATGACGGAAGAGATCTTAAGTAGTATGTTTGCTCAACAACAAAAGGAGCTGATGAACGCCAAGCGCTTAAATCAAGGACATGAAGCAGCAAGTGATGAAAAGGCACGAATAAAGTCTTCAGTCAGGGGAGTGTTGTTTTCAGTCATTGCTCACAGAATGGATCCAAGAAGGAGAGCAGGAGAAACTGCCGATGAAAACGAAAAACAAGCTCGTATATATGGCAGGGAGGCAGTTGGTGGAGCTTTAGGTGCACTGCTGAAAGCGTTTTTGACTGCAGTCATTACCGCAGTACGTGAGATTGCCAAGCCACTTCAGAAACAAGAGACGTCTTTTGCGAAGCAAGTTGAGGAAAGCAGAAATACAGATTCACAAAAAGGCCGGTCTGTGTAGAGTTCTTCTCAATAATCTTTAAAATAATAAAGTTAAGAGAAAATACTAACTAATTTTTTGGAAATTTTAGTAAGCTTTCTGCTATTCTCCTTCTTATTTTAGCTCATTTTTTGAGATTTTTCCTAGAGTTGAAGAAAAAATGTATTGACTTACCTATTTATTACGGTAACCACTAAGGAATTAGTGAGTGATGGTTATACAATATGAATGGTGGGGTACCAAGCGAGGAATTATACGATCCAAATGAAAAGTTAATTGACATTTTAAATCATTTAGCAACCAATAGAGATCTATTAGAAGATTATGTTGTAGATATAAAGTCTCTTTTAAACAAAGGAGCTGATCCAAATGTGCAAGGTCATAATGGGAAAACTCTGTTACACTACGTCGCTGAACGTAACGACATTGAAGGTATAGAGTTTCTTTTAAACAAAGGAGCTGATACAGGTGTGGAAGATCATGATGGAAATTTTCCATTGCAATATGTTACTGAAGATGAGTGCCTTCAAGCTATTCAGCAAATTCTTTCCAATGATCCGGATTCAAACAAGAACCAGTACTACGTTTCTGATGGAAATCCAGTAAATGATTTTAGTAATTGCCCTGATCCTGATGGGAAGCACGTTACCTTTGAAGGTCAAGCACCCCACGATGACTCAGGGTATGGCTCTGGTAATGATAATCAGACAGTTTCTAGTGGATCGAGTGATTGTGATACAGAAGAAGATTCTGACTGTAGCTCAAGTATTGATTATCCTTTTCTAAAGGATTCACTTCTGATGAAGATGAAAATACCACCAACTGAAGATGAACAAAAGCTCATTGATAAATTTTGTGGACAGATAAAAAACACACCAACACAAAATGGACAAGTATCTGAAATAAATATTCTAGAAAGTATTAAGTATATAGTAGATAGTTATTTGGAGACAGGATTAAGACTGAATTCATGCTGTAGGTGTTGTAAAAACACTATAACACATTTTATATTTAAAACAATAGAAGACGTTGTCAATCAGTTTAGTGTGAATCCGTACTATTCTTCAATTGGAGCATTTTACATGCATGATCTTGATGATACCTACGAAGGCGATGATAACGAACATAAAGCTTCAGAGGTCATCATAAAAAGTATCACTAGTGATTTGGTGTTAAAAAGTGGGGTAGAAAAAAAATTGCTCTACTATGACGCGCTTGCAAGTAAACATTATGATTTTGATTATTTAGACAACCTCAAGGAAGAATATGAGAACAGGAAAAAGAAGCTAATGAATATAGCATATGAAGGTATTATAAACAAAAATAATAAGCAAATTCATGAGTATGACTTTAAAGCAGAAATAGATAATGGATATTTTTGTATAGAATATCCGCAAGATAGTATGATTGAACCCGCAAAAATTTTAAACAATGAAGAAGCTAAAAATTTAAGAGTTGGTATACTCAAAGTTGGAGAAAGTATAGTGAGAGTTGAAAAAGATGAAAAAGGAAAAAGAAATTATACAGATGTCTTAAAAGGTAGCATTGAAATGTCTTTTACCACTGAGGTAGGAAAGATTAGTATTTATCTAAGTCCTGATAAGCAAGATAGTAATAAAATAAAAGTAGAGATTAATGAGGAAAATATAGCAAAGTTTAACGAATTAAAAGATAAATCAAGTATAGGAGCAAACTGTTTTTTAGGAGGAAAAAGTGTTCTGGAAGCTATCAAAAACAGAGGTTTTGAAAAGCATGGTAAAGTACCTGCTACGGAGTTCGCTGAGGTGAAAGTTTCTTCGCGAGAGAACGGAGCAGCTCTGGGAGGTTAAAGATCGATGTGCTTTCAGAATAAGATTTTGGAAATTAATCACAAATGTTCATCGCTAGTGCAGTTTCCATTTATAGCACTTTCAGTTCTTCAGCATGTAAGTTGCGTGGTAAGGACTCCAGTTCTTTTGCAGAGTTCAATTCCTTACTTTTTGCATGTATACCAAGCTTATTGAATTCTCGAGCGGCAGGAAACACTCTTGCCTCAAGTGAACCGGCAGTTTTATTATAATGATCAACAGCACTTTTTAAGCTTTTGCGCAGATTATCAAAGTTTTCGCCCATTGTGCAGATGCGTTCGTATAAAATATGACCTAGTTCACTGATTTTTTTTGCACTTTCGGCTATCATCTCTTGCTTCCATCCATATGCTATTGCCCTCAGCAGCGCAATTAAAGTGATCGGTGTTGCAATAATCACTTTTTTCTCTATTCCAATTTCTATCAAAGCAGGCTCATGCTCCAATGCTGCGCTGAAAACCCCCTCCCCTGTTAAAAAAAGCACCACAAGTTCTGGCGTATTTTCAAACTGATTCCAATATTCTTTTCTACCCAGATCATTTATGTGTTTTTTTATTGCCAAGGAATGACTCTTTAATTTCTCTCTCTGCACCTGCAAATCGTTTTGTGACATAGCATCCATGTAAGAATCGAGCGGCACTTTAGCATCTATTATTATTTGCTTTCCAGATGGCATTTTGATTAGCAAGTCGGGGCGCAATAAATTATCCTCATTTTTATTCACTACTGACGGCTGAGTAAAAAAATCGCAATATTCAATCATCCCCGCCATTTCCACCACTCTTCTGAGTTGCATTTCACCCCATTTTCCTCTAACATGAGGTTTCCTCAAAGCATTGGCAAGGCTAGAAGTTTGGTTCATCAGAGCTCCAATTTGCTCTTTTAAACCTTCGTAGGCCCCTACCCTCTCCTTCTCTAGCTCGCGTATTTCGCTATCGAATTTTTCTAATTTTTCTTTTATTGGAGTTACAACTTCATTGATCGTTGCTTGTCTTTTTTTGAAATCACTTTCTGTTTCTTTTAATTTGCTATCAATGACTTCCTTCGCTAAGCTTAGAAAATTATTGTTATTTGTCTGCAAAGCATCAAGAGACAGTGCCTTAAAAGTATTCGTTAGTCTCTCCTCTGCTTTTGTTAATAGCTCTATTTCTTTTTGCTTTCCCTCACGTTCTCTTTGCAGAGTTACTTCAAGTTCTGCATTACTCACTTTTAAATTTACTATTTCTTCATCCTTGCTCAATAAAGTCTGTTTTGCCTCTTGGAGCTCACGCTCTAACTTATGCAAATTGCCTTCAAGGTTTATTTTCTCCTTGCTCAGTTTTCTTGTGGTAATATAAAGAAACAATAGTAAGGAGAGAAAATTTAATCCGAGAAATATAGAATTGAAAAGCATCAGAATACAAAAAAAATCGTACTCATAATGCTATCTAATTTTTGTGTGTATAGGAAAGAAAAAAGGAGCACATTTTTAAATGCTCCCTTTCAAGGATTCAGTGTAGTAATTTACTTACTATGACCAGCGCCAGCAGTGAGTTGTTCCGCCTCTGGACTAGTAGTGGTTGAATTCGGTGTGTTATTATTTGCAATAACTTTAGATGTAAATTCGTAATCTGCCTCACGTATATAATTTACCTTAACTTCTTTTGTTGCATCGCTCAAACCTAATATTTCTTTTGCTTTTGCTATACTATCAAATTCGGTACTCTGATTTGCTACCCTATCTATAGAAAAAAGGAATAAAGACGATTGATGACAGAGACCAATCTTATGACCAGCAATGTAACCACCAGATCCAACTTTTGCACAATATTCTTTCATACTTTCTAGATTTTGAGAACCAAAAGTGCTTTGTGCAGTTTCCATTGATAGGGCCATTATTAGCTTGCCATCTTTCTCATAAATGATGTCTGAATTATGAGTTTGACCAACTTGCTCAACTTCATTATCCAAAGTTTTTGGTAATGTCTGTTCCTTAACGTCTGGAGATTCTTCTTGCTGTTGTGCATTTTGTTGAGTGGGCTTTGCTTGACTTTTACTACCCCCAAACAACCACTTCCAGCATGATGAAATTTTTCTTGCAATCCATGAGATGCCTGTATGATCAGCAATCCACTTAAAAAACTTTTTTATGCTTTTCCACATATTTTACTCCTTAAATTAACAATAAATTTACTTAATTATTTCATATAAAAATTAACATGTCAACTATTTTTCACTTTTAATGGAAAATATAGCATAAAAAAGCAAACTCGTTCTTTTTTTCCTGGATTCCAGCGCGCAACGCTGGAATGACAGGTAAACGGTTCTGAAGTTTTTAGCTCTTGCTCACCTTTAACAATTTAATGGCACTGGTGTTCACAACCTCTCCGCCGACACGCCTCGTGATAAAAAACTTCACATAAGGTTTATTCGTATAAGGATCTCTCAGTATTCTTATCCCTCTGCTATCTACGATCTTATAAGCTTGTTTGAAATCTGCCACTGCAATTACCGGCAATTGATTGTTCGGTGCAGGTGGCATTTCAGAAACTTGATATACCGGTATTCCCATTAAAGTATCTGGAGCTTCAAGCGACAAACTCGGTTGCCAAAGGTATTGACCTGTCTGAGATTTTAGCAGCCTAACATCCTTTAATGTACTTCTGTTCATCAAAAATGACGCATTTTTAGAGTAATACTCGTTTAGGGAATAGTACAATATCATTATTGAATCACTATCCAATACGTCAGTTTTAACTTGCTCTATCTTATTATAACTATTTCCATCTCCATAAGCTAAAATCCCTTTGGGTTGAAAAGTGCCCTCACCTTTAATGAAGGCCTCGTTTTCTTCTTTACTAAAAGTCTCAGCAACCTTTTCCACTAGCCAACTTTCAACATCAACAAATGCATCATCGAGTAGCTTCTGTGATATTTGAGGTTGAGCGTATAATTCGTAAGTTGTAATGGAAATCTTTTGGATTTTAGGTGTATCTGTGTCTTTTGCAAAATCATATTTAGATTTACTGCCACCATCTTCATCATCCACTGTTTCACCACTCCAACCCGCACTAGCACGGTTATAATCCTCTATAATATAATCTAATGTTTCAGTGGAAATTCTTTGACTGGAACATATTTGCCGCATTGGAGATGAATCAGTTACGCGCTTGTTTATGCGTTTTACAATATGTGGAGTAACTAGATATCCCCCAATATCGCCATCATCCCCACTGAGAGTTTTGCGCGATAAACCGCTTTCCACTCCCTTGCGGATATAATCAGAAAAATCTTTATTGCTTGCGCTAAAATCTGTACTAACTTCTGGACGTTGAACTGTAGTTTCGATTAAATCCAAGCGTTCTTTGCAATTATCAACGTTACTATTTATCTTGCATAACTGCTCAACTGTTGCAGAATCAGCATGCCCCTTGTTTTCGATTTCTTTTAGCCTGCGATCATTTATTATTTTAAATTGCTCCCACGATGAAGCTAATTCATTAACGCGGTGAGTAATATCGACGAGTGACATAATAGCCTCCTTTGAAGATGAAATTAAAATGGAAACAAGACAACTTGTAGTAGCTGATGCTAGCCCTTTACACTACAACGCTCGTATCTACTGAAAATATAAACCAGAAAAATGTGTAGTACTACCTAAGTAGCACCACACATTATATGACACTTAACTAAGTTAAGTGAGGAAAAATATGAAAGATAATATTACTATATAATGTCTGCTTTTTCATGTCAAGCACTTTTTTTATTTTTTTTCACTCCAATCAAGTAAGCGATTTTAGTATCAATTCTGCACTACTTGCAGGATCATTACTTTTTGTAATGGGCCTACCAACCACAATATAATCTGCTCCCGCATCTACCGCTTCTTTTGGTGTTGCTGTCCTCTTTTGATCATCATAGCTGGAATCTACACGAATTCCCGGAGTAATAATCTTAAAGTCTTTACCGCACTCTTTGCGCACCTCTTGAGCTTCCAGCGCTGAACAGACTACTCCATGTAGCCCAATTTTCTTTGCAAGCTTTGTTAGCAAAATTACCTGTGATTTTGCCTCTCTTGCCACTCCAAGCTCATCCAAATCCTCATTGCTCATACTAGTTAGCACAGTCACTCCAATCAGTTTCATTTTTGCGCCCTTCACTACATTTAGAGCTTCTTCAAGCATTTTTGTCCCACCGCTGATATGTAATGTTAATATTTCAACACCCAGAACTTTTATTGCCTCAACCGTTTTAGCTACAGTGTTTGGAATGTCGTGCAATTTCAGATCTAAAAAAATTGGGACATTGCATTTTGCAACTTCTCTCACTCCAGAAGGACCATGAGCAGCAAAAAATTCTAACCCCAGCTTCATCATTCCGACCTTGTCACGCAGAGCATTAGCTAAAGATACAGCCCTACTCAAATCCTGCGTGTCTAGTGCGCATATTATTGGGTTCATTGTGTACCTCCATCTTTTTTTCGTAGATTGTAAAAATAATTATTGCATTTTGCAACTTTTTTACCTGAGAAAGACAGTAGACCCCATTTTAGTTCTGTGTATACATTCTACCATAGGATCACATAACTGGCTAACTGGGGTAGTACATCTACTAGTATATCCGGGATCTTCTTCCATACGTGAAGTTTCATGTGGTAAATACTTTACAACTTCTTCTTCCAACACAGACTTTATTTCTTGAATTATTTGCAATATTACTGTTTTATCATCATTTCTAATTTCTTCGCTTCCTTTCACCGATTTTTCTACCTCGCCTACCACATATTCTATCATACTTTGCATGAAATTTACTTGTTCTTCTTCCATTCTCGACAAATCTTCTCTAAGTTGCTCTATTTTATTGTCTTTCTGCAAAAGTGAATCTTGCAATTTTTTTACCTGATTATCATGATGTTTGTTTATCTCTTCTAGCTCAACAGACTGATCTTTAAGGAAATGATTTGCATCACTTAACTTTTTAGATAAATTTTTATTTTCTTTGGCGAGTTCTTTAACATTACGTTGTAGTTCACCCGATCCTCCTTCCCCATCTAATTTTAGTTCTTCGCGTTTTTTACTTCTTGCTTCCCTTTCTAACCTTTCTATACCCCCCATTTTTTCAGCCAGATTACTTTCTGCTCCTTGTAAGCATTCACGCAAACGTGAGATTTTACGATGCAATAATTTCTTCATTTGTGCATAGCGTAATTCCCTCATTTGTTTGCAACGCAACTCTCTTGTTTGTTGTCTACGGCATGATTTCTTTTCTTGTTCATAAGGTACATTTATTATCTTTTCAAATTCGTTTACCATTCTGCATAATTCGGCTATACGATTCGTCTTACCTCCTAACTTTTGCTCTAAAGATTCTTTTTCTTGAGAAAGATTATCTTTTTCAGCTTCTAACTGATTCACTTTTTGATTCAATTTTTTTACCTCCCTTTCCAAACCCCGCTTCTCTTCCGTTAATTTATTCAATTTATTACTCAACCTCTCCACTTTTTTGTTTGCATCTTCTCCTGCTTCTCTTTCTAAAGTTATTTTATTTTCCAACTCTTGCTCTTTTTGAGTAAATTTATTTTTCTTAACTTCCATTTTCTTATTATTACCAATCGCTCTACACGAAAGCGCAATCACCAAAACAGATACTAAAGCAAGTATGAGGAGAAGAGGTACGCTAGAAGTTACAGCAAACACCAAGGATGAAATTAATGTGAGAGTAGCTAAAGAACTGGCTATAAGATAAGGTACATTGTTTTTTTTTAACAAGTTACTCATTATTCTTCCCATAAAAAGGTAATAATGTTGTACATACTTGTTAAAATTCGTTTATCTGTAAAGGAAAATACCTACTATAGTCCTGCACTTATAACGAATTTTTCATTTTCAGCTTTAAGCCCCACCTGTACATACATTCAAACCGACAATATTTGTCGTCTCTTTTAAAGGCGATGAACCAGGACTCTTTATACTTGTATCAGGACCTTTGTTGATCTGTGGGCCTGAATTTTCTTTATTCTCCTTTTTAGGAGATCTTCCTTTTTTCTTTCCTGGAGAATTTCGTGGATCTTGCGACCCAGGTACATTTTGACCTGATTCACCTAAAATTGAATTATCTATTACACCTATTCCAGTAATGTCAGCAATTGGAGGGGTTGAAATATTGAGAGATTCTTGAGCAGAAACTTTTTCTCGCTTGTTGGACGGTGTTCGTTTCATTGGAGTGGATGTGACAGGTGTTCTTGGTTTCAAAAATTGTTCATTAGCAAACTTATTTTCACCTACTCCTTCAAATTCTGGTAAATTTCCATTACTTATATCTAAAAAAGCAGAATAACTTGACTCGCTTTGCATTTCAGACTGATTAACTTTTTCCTGTAGATCTTTAACTTCTTTTTTCAGAACAGAGTTCTGCTTATACAACTCCTGACATTCGCCACTCAGATCTTTCCTGCTATTTATCAATCTACTGTTATCGTCTTGTACCTCTCTTAACTTTTCTTTCTTTTGATGCAAACAACGTTCCAAATTGTTAATTTTATTTTCACTAAGTTCTTTCCCTTGTAATAGTTTCTCTTTCTCTGCAGCTAATTGCTCTACTTTTTGTGTTTTGCTGTTTAACCTTTCTTCTAACTGTTTTACTCTTTTCTCTAATCGGGTTTTTTCCTTCTTAAAATCTTCTAAGCTTTCCTCTACAGAAGAAATTTCCCCATCTTTTTTTCTTAACTGCGTTTCTAATCGTCTTATTTCTTCCGCTTGTAACCCCAATAATTTTTCTCTTTCTTCTGACGCAGTGTGTTGAGAGCCCAGAGTACAAACCAAGTCATTGTATTCACGTTTTAAGCTGTCTAGTTCGTCCCTCACCTTACATAATTGGCCTTGTAAATTACCTTTTTTCTCTTTTAGTCTTTTATTTTCATCACGTAACTCTTCAGTATAATGAAGAGAATTTGTCTTTTCACATTCTAACTGGCCTACTCGCATGCTCAATTCTGTATTTTCACTTTCTAATTCCTGAATCCTACTATCCTTCTTAGCCAACTCCTCTTCTTTCTCAGCAAATTTACTTCTCTCAGCCTCTATTTTCCTATTCTTGCTAATCATTTTGCATGAAAGTATGAGTACCAAAGCGGAAAGTGCAGACACACTCAAGGCAACAGGAAGAGCTATATTAAAGACTGCAATTGAAGACAAGAACCCAACATAAGGAGCAATAGCAAGTGTTCCAGATGCAATCAGTGCCAAAGTAGCAAAAGTACCAGCTATCAGATATGGTGCATTGGATTTATTCAATAAGTTACCCACACTCATTTCGCTATAAATAAAAACCTTTAATAGCATTAATATCAGATTATGTCAAATTAATTTTTCTACTTTAATTTGGAAGACATTACAATTCTGCATCTACAATAAACCTTCCATTCTCAGTTGCAAGTCCTGCTTGCACACTATCACTCCATTCTATCACTTCAGCATTGCAAACTGTCTGTAAATCATTCTGCGCGGATTGGTTCAACTTATCCTCTTGTGTAGTTGCTTTTATCACTAATTTTTTTATCAAGTATTTAACTGATACATTATTATCTGTTTTTATCTTCCTCATAATGTTCAATATTTGCACAAAATTATCTCCCATTCCTTCAGAATGCTTATCATAGATAAGCTCTTCCTTGTTCGGCCAATTGCCTTGATTGTGCACGGAGTTATAACTATACAACTGGTGGTATATCTCTTCCGTAATGTATGGCAAGAAAGGTGCAAGTAACCGCAAAATAATATTTAGTACATATTCCAAGCTTTGTTTCGCACTCGAGTTTGCCCCGCTGTCCACTGCATCTCCATATGCACGTTTTTTTACCAGCTCCAAATAATTATCGCAGAAGTCTTTCCAAAAAAACTCCTCTATTGCCTCCAAAGCTTCGCAGTATTCAAATTGCAATAGGTTATTTGTTGCTCCCTCTACAACTTTGTACAGCTTGGACAATATCCACTTATCCATTGTCTCACTGACGGAATTTATTCCTATAGCTTGATGCTTCTCCATGAACATAGAAACAAACTTGCTGGCATTCCAAAGTTTCGTGGCGAGGCGCTTGCCAATTTTGAATATATTTTCAGAGTAAACTGTGTCAACTCCAAGCCTTGAGTTCGCTGCCCAATAACGCACTACATCAGCTCCATAGGTATCAAGCATTACATTAGGAGTGATGATATTACCTTTTGATTTACTCATCTTTTTTTTATCATCAGCTAAACACCAACCACTGATCATGATGTTTTTCCACGGTAGTGAATTTGCATGATAATGTGCTTTTAAGATCGTATAAAACGCCCAAGTTCTTATTATCTCATGGCTTTGGCTGCGCAGGTCTGCAGGAAATATCGTATTATAGCGATGATTTGGTAAGTGAAACTCACTGTTTACTGCTAGTGCACTTAGCTGAGGAGTGATCGCACTTGTGGCCCAAGTGTCCATCACATCTTGATCCGGAACCACCTCTTCCTTACTATACCCTTTTGGCAAATCTTTGAGTGGATCTATAGGTAAGTTCTTTGCTTCAGGCAGGATGATTTTGCCTTCTTCTCCCCTGCGTCTTGAATACCACACTGGAAATGGTACACCAAAATAACGCTGCCTTGAGATGCACCAATCCCAATTTAGCCCTTCTATCCACAATTCCATGCGTTTACGCATATTGCTTGGATGCCAATCGCATTTTTTTACCTTATCTAACACTTGAGCTTTTTGATCTAAGATCTTGATAAACCACTGATAAGTAGGCAATACCTCAAGTGGTGCACCAGATCTTTCCGCACACTTAACAGAATGAGAAATGTTAGTGCTTTCTATCAAAAGTCCTCTTTCAGTTAGAATCTCGATTATCCTCCTTCTTGCTTCTTTAACCTTTAGTCCATTTATTTCATTTAGTACAATACTTGTCATCCCAGTGCTCCCTATGGTGTCATCCCAGTGCCCAGACACTGGGATCCATTCTTCTCTTCTCTGATTACACACATCCTCTTTTGTCATCCCAGTGCTTGACACTGGGATCCATTCTTCTCTTCTCTGATTACATATATCCTCTTTTGTCATCTCAGTAGCCGACACTGTTTTTTTTTCCTGGATTCCAGTGTCAAGCACTGGAATGACACCGGGGTGAACATCATGCAAGTTCACTCTCCCATCCTGGTTGATGATAATCTTCATCGGTAAGTTGTGCTTTTGCTGCCAATATATGTCGAGCTCATCACCGAATGTACAGCACATAACGAGCCCAGTACCCTTATCTATTTTAACCTTATTATCAGCTATAATCGGAACTTTTGCCCCTGTTATTGCTACTGTAGCTGTTTTTCCGACCAGATGGGTATAGCGAGCATCCTCCGGATGACAAAAAACTGCAACGCACGCCGGAAGTAATTCAGGCCGTGTAGTTGCAATATGAATCTGCTCATTTTCCTCAGTGGAAAAAACTATCGTATTCAAGGATGAATCAAAGACTTTGTCCTCTATTTCTGCCTGTGCAATTGCGGTTTTATCAACCGGATCCCAAAGAATAGGCTGCATCTTTCTATATGCATATCCCTTATTATATAGATCAATAAACGACATTTGAGAAAGTGTCACAGTTTCCTTGCTGATCGTGTGATATTCTAAGCTCCAGTCATAACTAATGCCGACCGATTTAAATAATTCCTTGAATTCTTGCTTTGATTTTTCAATAACCTCATGGCACATCTCTATAAATTTTTCTCTGCCAACTTCTTTTGCACGGGTTTTATAGGTTTGTTCAACCAATCTTTCAGTGGGGAGTCCGTTATCATCAAACCCAATTGGATAAAACACATCCTTGCCAAGCATGCGCTGAAACCTTGCAATGAAGTCTGTGTGGCAATAGCTGAATATATGGCCGATATGCAGTTTTCCCGATATCGTCGGCGGAGGTGTGTCTATAGTGAAAGCATTATCCTTTTCACCATTCCACTTATAAACCTTACTGCTTTTCCACAATATGTTATATTTGTCTTCAATTTCTTTAAAGCTGTATTTTTCTTCTAACATAAATGCTTCCCAATTCCAAACTCTAGGCTAGCACAATTACGACAATTTTACGCCAAAATTTTTTGTTTACGAGTATGCCATGGTAAATATTACTTGACTCTCGATTTTAAAGGTGTCATGTAATGTTTTTATAATATTGAGGTTTGTTATGCCAGAAAAATCACAAGATCAGCAAAACACAGAATTGAGAGCTAAATTGAACGAAGCTAATAAAAAATTGCAAACTAAAACAAAAGAATTAGAAGCTGCAAATAAGAAAGTTGAGGAGTTAGAGGGTAAACAGAAAGAACTACAAACTCAGTTGAACGAAGCTGAGCAGAAAAAAAATGAAGCACTGGAAGCTAAAATACAAGAATTAGAAGAGGCAAACAAGAAAGCTACAGAATTACAAACTCAATTGGACGCAGTTAACACGGCAAAAACAATATTAGAAGAGCAGTTAAAAGATAAAGATGACGAAATAGCACAGCTAAAACAGCAACAATTGGCTGATGTTGAACAGTTAAAGAAAGACTTAAAAGCTAAACAGGAAGAAGTTGAGCAATTACAAAAGGAAAAAACAGACTTGGAAGCTAATACTCCTGGTCTTGCAAACTTACAGCAACAGTTAAAAGATAAAGATGACGAAATAGCACAGCTAAAACAGCAACAATTGGCTGATCTGACAGCTAAAGATCAAGAAATAAATAAACTAAATGCCAAAGTTAAGCAGTTAGAGAGTGAAAAAACAGCATTAGAAAATAAAAACAAAGCAGTTGTGCAACCAAAACAAAGCAATGGAGCACGGTACACTGCTACTATTGGTGTTGGTCTTGCTACTGGGTTGGCAGCATTTACTGCACTTGAGCGTACAGTGAGACTAGATATTTGGGTAATGGTCGGTATAGCAGCAGCAGCTACATTGGCAGTTGGTGGTGTGACATATTTCGCACTCAAACCTAGTACTCAAGTGAATGGAATACAAAAACCACAAAATGCACAAAACGCAAATGGGGTCTGTTAATAATGCAGTAGTCTCTCCCTTGTCATCCCAGTGCCTCTCTCTCCTGTCATCCCAGTGCTTGACACTGGGATCCAGTTTTCTATAAAAATGATGCATTTTAACATCACTTTTATGTGATAAAATTCCTGGATTCCAGCGTCACGCGCTGGAATGACAAGGTTATGTTATAATCCCAGTGCCTCCTTTATTCCTGTTATCCCAGTGCTCCAATGCACAACTGTACGAATATTGTGATTTGTAGGTAATTTCGTAGCAGATAGTGTCATGCCAGTGCTTGACACTGGCATCTAGGAAAAAAAGAGCATAGATTCAGTGGGTTGGTGTTATAAAAATAGCTATTTTATGTTAAAATACAACATTCTGATGATTATGGAAAGACTGGATCTCTGTATCGTGTAAAAAGCATCTAATGTTTTAAGCTTAAGCATTAGATAAAGAAAGGAAAAATTTTGAATGACACCACTTTTACTTCAATACTTGCACATCAACCTCTTTTCTGAACAGATATACTTCAATTTTTATATTCCCTCATTAGCATGATATAATTTTCTGCCGATTGTGTGATATGTTTAATTTCTTCACTTGACATTTTTTTGAAGAACTTTGCTGGCCTGCCAGCCCATATTTCTCCACTTTTTATCACTTTCCCGTGCGTCACCAGTGAACCAGCAGCCACCATAGCTTCAGATTCTACAACTGCATGGTCCATCACGGTAGAACCCATACCAATAAATGCTCTATCATGCACTATGCATGCGTGTAACACGCAAAAATGGCCCACTGTCACCATATTGCCAATAATTGTATCGCCCCCTGGGTTTCTATCTACATGGATTACTGTGCTATCTTGAATATTCGTTTCATCACCTATTTTGATTGATCCAACATCTCCCCTGATGACACAATTGAACCAGATGCTTGCATCTTTTCCTATTTCGACTTTGCCTATGATATATGAACCACCCGCAATAAAAGCACTCTCGTCTATTTTTGGTCCATAGTTTTTGTATTTTAAAACGTGGTACATGTTCGGCTATACTTACAGTAAGAAATTTATTATACCATACACATGAAAGTTTTATCTTAATTTTATCAAACATAGCCATTCAAGATCCCGCCGTGGATAGATTGCGCCGCGGGATGACGGTAATTACAAACATTAAAAAATTTGCCAATCAAAAAAAAGGCAAAGAATCCCCCAGTAGCGAGTTTTGACCCTCTAATAATGTAAATTGGCGCTGTAATAATGTACTGACGCTTGATTTAAGCGCGATTTGGCTGCATGTGAAAAAATTTAAAAGACGTGCAGCCCCAATAATTTTATGTAGTCGGCCAATAAATCCCTAAGTTTTTTACTGAATTTTTGTCATTGATCCTGCAGGTCAAAAACAAGTTTTGAGTCAGAAATACCCTTATAACTATGATAATGAGATTGGCGGGGGTTGTCAAGTAATTTCTATGCCAGTTTTTTCTGGCTCTTCCAGAAGTCAACTCATTTCTTCCAAGGGCTCTATATTGAAGATAGAAAGTCCAGAAGCAATGACGTGTGCTAAGGCTTGGACGAGGAACATTCTTGCAGCGGTGAGATTGGGGTTATCTTCCAGTATGAACCGCATGTTCAAGTCACTTTTGCCGTATCCCCATAGAGCATGAAACGCTTCTGCAACTTCAAGTAAGTAGAAAGTAATTCTGTGTGGCTCATAAAGCCTTGCCGCTGTTCCTACCACATCTGGCCACTTTGCTAGGGTTTTTATGAGGAACAACTCTCCATCTGTTTTTAAAAGTGAAGGGTCTGCATTTGGGAGTTCTTTTGGAGCATTGCGCATCAGTGAATGAGCACGGGCGTGCGCGTATTGCACGTAAAAAATAGGATTGTCTTTTGATTGTTCCTTCACTTTAGCAAAATCAAAATCAAGGACCATGTCATTCCTGCGTGTTAGCATTATAAAACGAGTGATATCCCTGCCAACTTCCTCTACTACATCCCTTGCTGTGAGGAAATTTCCTGATCTTTTGGACATTTTAACGGGTTTTCCATCCTCGAAAAAATTCACAATGTTATGCAGTTTTACCTCTATTTTCGCCTTATTATCGCTCAGCGCAGAGACAACTGCTTTGAGCCTTTTGACATAACCACCATGGTCACTACCGAGCTCCACTATCATATTGTCAAAGCCACGTGATATCTTATCGAAATGGTAAGCAATATCCGAGGCAAAATAAGTCCAGCTTCCATCCTCTTTTTTCAGTGCACGGTCAACATCATCGCCAAACTCTGTAGAGCGAAATAACCTCTCTTTTCTGGGAGTCCAATTTTCACTTTCCTTACCCTTTGGTTTCTCCAGGTATCCTTCATACACTAAACCCTTATCAGACAATATCTTTATACTCTCTTCGATTTTGCCACTTTTTTGTAGTTTATACTCTGAAGTAAAAACATCATGACTTACTCCAAGCAAGCTCATATCTTCCTTTATGAGTTCCAAGATAGAACTTAAAGTATACTCTCTAATTATCTGATTATCTTGCCCTTCTCTAAGCTTCTTGCCATATTTTTTAGCCAACCCCTCCCCTATCGGTTTTAAATATTCACCAGGGTATAAGCCTTTTTCGATACTAATTTTCTCCCCTAGAGCTTCCTTATATCGCAAATATACTGACCGAATTAGCGTATCTATCTGCGCTCCAGCATCATTGATGTAGTATTCCTTAGTGACTTTATAACCAACTTTTTTCAGTAAATTAGCTAAAACATCACCGAACACTGCTCCTCTTGCATGACCAATATGCAGTGGACCAGTCGGGTTTGCAGATACAAACTCAACATTGACAGTCTGATTATTTCCAATATTTAGAGTGCCAAACTCTGTTTTCAGCTCATTTATTTGTTTTAGAACTTCATGCCACACTTCTATTTTTAAGTGCATATTGATAAAACCAGGGCCCGCTATTTCTACCTTTTCAACTTCATCAAAAAGTTTAAATTCTCTTGCTAATATCTCTGCAATCTCTATGGGATTCTTCTTTTCATGCTTTGCAAGCACCATAGCAACGTTTGTATAGATATCACCATGTGCTCTATTGCTTGGAGGTTCTACAATAAAATTTGCTTCACCTGAAACCCCTTGCTTCAACTCATCTAGTTTGCTAAGGATTAGCGAGGAAATCCGCTTAAAAATGTTCATCAACTAGAAAAACTATGGAAACTTACGGTAGTATAGCAAACAGGCAAGGCTAGTTAAAGGGTTATCTTATGTTGTTTAAATGGGTATGCTTGTTTGAGGGGTTTTTAGGAAGCAAAATTAAGATATTTTATCATGGCAACGACAAAAATATCTTAACTTTCTCTCTACTCTTTTTTTTATGTAAGGCCGTCTTTTCTGGATCATTTGATCCAGAAAAGTTATAGTTATATTAAGTCATTATCAGAGTAAGAAGAAAGTACTTCATCTTGAATACCAGGAAAGTGAGAGTTTTTTTCTTCAAGGTTATCAGGGATTTTTAACCTCACTTCCTTATCAGAAGTCCATAAGATTTGATCTATTATTTGAGCGTACTTCTGACAATCTACATTATTTCCACAGCTTTTCATTGTGCCATCAAGGTTTAAATATGGTTTCAGATAATAGTAATATATTCCTGTATTATTACCATCTTTATCTATTATCCTATTATAGTAGTCGAGAATTATTAATGGTGATTCTAATTTTGCAACCATAGTTTTACCCACACACTCTTCTAATTCTTTTCCCTTAAGGTCTAATATCAAATTAGGACACTTATCAGTCAAAAAGAAATTTCTACTGTATACATAATCATAATAAGGTGCAGTAGATGGACAACAAACACTTGTTTTGTAGCTTAAAAACTCTTTTGGACACAACAAACCAGCATTTCCTTGCTTACCTCCCTTATTACACCACATATTACTAGGCGCGCCCCATGTAAAGTTTATGTTGCTTCCACATTTTGTGTTTTCTTCGCATTTAAAAGTTATAGAAAAATTTTCTGCATGGTACTGTGTTGGATCTTTTGTGTAAATATTGTCCATAATCTTTTTATTGCCGATTAAATCAGGAAAAAATTGTTTCAAAAGATCTTTTGTAAACCAACCAGGCTTGCCAATATGACCACCACTTTCTGATCTATAATATCCGGTATAGCCTCCACAGTTGTTTACGTCAGCAGCGTGTTTTTCGGTTATGAATACACCTTCTACACTCTTGTTGTGTTCTACGACTTTACTGTCATCGCCTTCGTCGTCTTTGCCTTTAGTTTCATCTCTAGTCTCATCTTCATCAGGTTTGCCTATATAAGCTTCCTCTTCTTTCTTCTTGCTTACTTTAGTTTCTTTTTCATAGCATTTAGCCTTTGCCTTTTCATCTTCACCTTGAGCTTGTTTCATTTTCTCTTCAAGTTCTGTTCCTTGGTCCTCAGTTACAGTTTGATTGTCAATCGGACTCTGGTCCTCATCTACACCTTCATCACCGTAAGAGAATTTGTCGTTATATAATTGTGTTAGGATAAAACAGGTTATGAGTGCAACGTAAATAACGCTATGAAAAAGACCAAGGATCACGAAATCTCCGGATAACTATAGAATTATTATAAAATAAAAGGATTAAAGAATTAATAATTTTAAATCTAGATTTAGCATATCAATTGAATTAGTAATCATATGACTTATACTTCTTTTTTGATTTACATAGTATTTCAGCAAACCATGTCTTTATATCTTCACCAATTTTGCATACAGCCCATCTTTGCTCATTAGATAGTCATGAGTTCCTACTTCTTCTACCTTTCCATGATTAATCACTATAATTTTGTCAGTTTTAAGTGCGGTTGATAGCCTGTGTGTAATCATGATCGTTGTTCTGTTCTGCATTAATTTGCTTAGTGCTTTTTGTACGAGGTTTTCACTTTTGTAATCAAGGGCGGAAGTTGCTTCATCCAGTACTAAGATCTGAGGATTTTTAAGTATAGCTCTTGCTATTATAATGCGTTGTTTTTGTCCTTCAGAAAGTTTTAATCCTCTTTTCCCTACAAATGTGTCAAACTTATCAGGTAGCTTGTCAATAAATTCCATTGCATAAGCACTGATGGCTGCTTGCCTCACTTCCTCATATTCAGCACCAGGTTTGCCGTACAATATATTTTCCATTATTGAACAAGAGAATATCATGTGATCCTGTGGTACTAAACCAAACAATGATCTGAGGTTACTTAGCGCAATTGACTTAATATTGTGCCCATCAATAGTGATGCTGCCTTTGCTCGGATCATGAAAACGGAGCAGAAGCTTTAAAATGGTGCTTTTACCGCTGCCAGACGGTCCAACGATTGACACTGCCTGACCTGCCTCTATAGAAAATGATATGTTGCTTAATGCTGGCTTATCAGCATAAAAAAACGTCACGTCGTTGAATGAAATTTCTTTTTGAACACTATGAATTTTTATAGGATTACTGGTGTCTACTATAGAGCTTTTCATGTTTATAAATTCAAATAGACGCCCTACTATTCCAAGACCCCGTTGTAAATCACTGATATTATCGCTCAAATTATTTACAGCCCCTGCCGCAAGCGCTGAATAAAATACAAATGAAGAGAGCTCTCCCATAGTCATATTGTTGTTCAAGACCTCTTTAATACCAAAGAAGAGTAAAACAACTAGTGAACCTATCACACACGAAATAACCAAAGTTACCAAAATAGCGCGTAAGAGCACTAATCTTACGTATGATTTTGACACTGAATTTAGATATTCCTTAAAGCTAATTTTCTCATTTTCTTCCAACACAAACGACTTGATAGTTACTACCAATCTGAAATTTTCCTCACTGAGTGATGCGAGCTCACTCAGCTTATCTTGGGCAAAGCGTGCATAACTACGCACCTTTTTCCCGAGCGATGTCATGATGATTAATAATATGGGTATTATTGCAGCTGCATATGTGGTTAGGTGTAGATTTGTATACAATAACATGGCAACACTACCAATCAGTATCACAAAATTTCGCAATATGGTGAGTAGGCTGCTATTTATTATTGATTGCAGCACAGAGGTATCAGTAATTAACGCCGAGATAACATCTTGTACACCCGTGTTCTCAAAAAAACTTGGTTGTAAATCGGTAATACTGCTATATAAGTCATATCTGATTCTTGCAATAGCTTTCTCGCTGCCAACTCCAATGAAATATAGTCTAATAAATGCAGTGAGAGAAATGGCTAAAACTATAAATATTGTTACTACTAGTTTAGTGGTAAAATTATGCTCTGCGCCAGAGTCAATTATGCTGCTCAAACCTCTACCGAAAAGGAGAATCGTTAAAGCTGAAAACAGAACTGCAATAAAAGCTATAATGAAATAATGTAGATTAGGTTTTATGTAGTAAAATAACTGCTTAATATTAGATCGCATTTTGTTTTAAAGTTTTTAGAGTTAAGTATATGGATTTTAGTTTCAGGAGAAAGAGGAAAGGGCAATTCTCGTTTCACTTGAAAGCGGCAGAGCGCAGCAACACTACAAGGCCTGAAGTTGTTTAATCTCATCTAGTGAAAGGCCAGTCTATAACATCTACCGGCCTTGAGTTGCGACTGCTATTTTAGCTTTCATTTTACCTTTTTCTTTGCCGATTTGGATGTGCTGACCAAAAGAAGTTAAATATCAACGTCATGCACATTAAGTGCATTGCTATTAATAAAATCACGGCGCGGTTCAACTACATCGCCCATTAGCACCGAGAATATACTATCTGCCTCCTCACAATCTTTTATTTCAACTTTTAGCAAAGTCCTGGTTTCTGGATTGAGTGTGGTTTCCCAAAGCTGGTCAGCATTCATTTCACCAAGACCTTTGAATCTCTGCAGAGTTAAACCTTTTTTACCATAGTCCATTATTATTTTTGCAAGTGCACTCGGAGATTTAATCTTTATTTCAGTTTCTTGTGATTTTAAAAATGAATCCCCATTGAATAAGTCGATTATATCATCAAGAGAGCTTAATATATTGAGTACTTCTTTGCTTTCAAGCATACTAAGCGGGAATACATATTTATCTGCTAGTCCTTGGAATAATTTGGAGACGTGAACTTCTTCATCTTTTATTTCTACTTCCCAATTATATTCGTTATAAATCGACTTTAGATATTTCAATATCTCATCAGCAGATAAAGCATTCTTTTTGCTTAAAATCAGTAATGATTCCAATAGGTTCTGTGGTATCTCCCTGTCATAATTTTTACTAATATTTGAAATACTAAGGCATTTATTTAAAATAAAGCGTAAATCTCTGTCTGTACCGTTTAATGTTAATCTTTTAACCGCTGAGTTTACTACATATTCTTCAAAAATCTCGTCATCTTTAATGTAAGTATCTTTAGCATTCTTTGTAACTTTATAGAGAGGCGGTTGCGCTATATATAAATATCCTCTTTCAATTATCTCACGCATATATCGGAAGAAAAATGTCAGGAGCAAAGTCCTAATATGTGAACCATCAACATCTGCATCTGTCATAATGATGATTTTGTGATATCTAGTTTTATCAACATTAAAATGTTCATTTCCTATTCCAGCACCAATTGCTGTAATTAATGAACCAATTTCTGCAGATGAAAAAATACGATCCAGTCCTGCACGTTCTACATTCAAAATTTTTCCTTTTAAGGCAAGCACTGCTTGTGTCTTCCGGTTACGACCCTGCTTTGCAGAACCACCTGCAGAATTACCCTCTACTATAAATAATTCCGATAACTCAGGAACTTTTTCCTGACAATCAGCAAGTTTTCCAGGTAGAGTTGCGATATCAATATTGTTTTTATTTTTGACTAACTCTCGTGCTTTTCTCGCAGCTTCTCTTCCTTTTGCTGACCTAATCGCTCTTTCTACTATACTTGCTGCTAATTTAGGATCAGTTTCAAGTATTGTACTTAATTTATCAAAAACGATACTTTCTACAACCGTGCGCGCTTCAGAACTGACTAACTTGTCTTTTGTTTGCGAAGAAAACTTAGGGTCAGGCATCTTAAGAGATAAAACACAAGTTAAACCTTCTCTAACATCTTCTCCAGTCAAATTCACTTTTGCTTTCTTCAAAAACCCTTCGTTGGTTGCATAGTTATTGATACACCTAGTTAATGCGGACCTAAACCCTGCCAAATGTGTACCGCCATCCCGTTGTCTTATATTATTCGTAAAGCACAGCATATTCTCGTAGTAGGAATCATTCCATTCCATCGATATTTCTACGCTGATACCGAGATCTTTTGCATCGCCTCTCATGCTAGCAATTTTGGTGACATGTGTCTTATTTTTATCTAAGTATCGCACAAAATTTGCTGTGCCAAAATTATCTTCAGACTGTTTGCTATCGTTAAAATGAGACTCTACGCACGGTTTATTACGTAAATCATGCAAAGTGATCTTGATATTTGAATTTAAAAATGCTAATTCTCTGATGCGACTTTCAAGAGTGGAGTAACTAAAATCAATGCTACTAAAAGTCTCTGTTGATGGCATGAACGTTACTCTAGTTCCTCTCTTGTTTGTGTTTTCATTCACTACCTTTAAGGGTTCAATGGACTCACCATCTTCAAAGCGTATAAAGTGTTCTTTCTTATTGCGCCAGATAGTTAACTCTAGCCAGCTTGATAATGCATTTACAACTGAGATCCCAACGCCATGTAATCCGCCGGAAACCTTGTAGGTATTGCTATCAAACTTACCACCTGCGTGCAGTTGGGTCATTATTACCTCCGCCGCTGATATTCCTTCTTCTTCATGAATATCAGTTGGAATACCACGACCATTGTCGGTTACAGATACTGAGCCATCTTCATTTATGCTAACTTCAATTTTATCACAATACCCAGCTAAAGACTCGTCTATCGCATTATCGACAACCTCGTATACCATATGGTGCAAACCAGACCCATCATCAGTATCACCAATGTACATACCTGGACGTTTTCTTACAGCATCAAGACCTCTTAGGATTTTTATTGCATCAGCGTTGTAGTTACTTTCCATGGAATTGCTTTATCTATAAATATTAATGAATATTACATTATATGTGCTGATTAGCAACATTTTTAAACTAACAGCTTATTTAAAGAAGAATGCTACTGTTCAAGAAGTTCTAAGTAAGCTTCAAATCTATAGAGTTTGTTACGCTTCTTGTTGCCATCATCTTCTACTAATATTTTAACTTTAACAAATTGTATGATGAGATTATTTACTGTATTATAGGCTTTATTTAATCTCTTACTTAACTCTCTAACATTTATGACTGGAAATTGGAAAAGTATATTTAATGCTTGCAATGCCGTATCGCGAATTTTAAAAAAGCATTGGGTTACTTGAATCATGCTTATTAAGTCCTTTTCTAGCTTTTCAATACTTTTAGCTCTGCAATAAGCATCAAAACTGCTATCTTTTATAGCATTTAAGTAATACTCAACCCACCCCTCAAAATCACCGTGAGTTCTTATTCTGTCTAAACATTTGTAATAATCAAAGTGGTTCTTTTTAAAATAATAGGATGGATAAAGTATTGGGGTTGATAACAGACCGTAACGAATCAACAGTATTACAATTAAAAGTCTTCCTATTCTTCCATTACCGTCTATAAACGGGTGAATAATTTCAAATTGTGCATGTACTAGCCCCACCTTTATAAGTGAAGATAGTTTGTTAGCAGCATTAACATAGCTTTCCAATTCATTCATTAGACTAGCTACTTCAGGTGCAGGTGCTGCAATTAAATCACCAACACGTACAGAATTTATACGATATTCACCACCACCTTCATCAAACTGCATTAATTCTTTGTGAGCAGCCAAGATAGTTTGTGTTATTGTTGAGTGTCTGGCTGTACTTAACGCTATCTCAAGTGATCTCGTGTAATTCATAACCAATAGGGTTTGCTTGTTAGGTTTCATTGATGATATTTTTTGAGTAAAAACATCAAGTAAGGTTGTGTGTATACCTTCAATTGCAGAAGAAAGCAGCGCCTCTTTTACAATGTATGCTTTGATAAACCTTTCTACATTTGGTAAGCGCTCAGCCATTTCATTTAGCTGACCAAGGTTTATCATTGCTTCTCCGTAAAGAACAGCAATATTTTCACTAAAATTAAAGGGAGGATCCTTCGGAGGTAATGGATAAGGGACAAAATGTGCTAACTTATCTATATAGTGGTAATATCCACTTTCACGCATTGTTTCAATACATAGGCCAAAATTGAAACAATCATACAAAACCCCGCTTTATATTTCAAGATAAATCACTATAATGAAATATAATTTTATTTCATTTTGGTTTTCCAGCGAGACATGAGCTTATGCTTGGTTGAAAAAGTGTAGACGATTGTAGAAAAATTGCTGGATTCCAGTACTCCCCTATTTGCCATCCAAGTGCTCTCTTCTTGTCATCCAAGTAGCCCCTCTCCTGTCATCCAAGTAGCCCCTCTCCTGTCACCCAAGTAGCCCCCTTCTGTCATCCAAGTAGCCCCTCTCCTGTCATCCAAGTAGCCCCCTTCTGTCATCCAAGTAGCCCCCTTCTGTCATCCCAGTGCCCTCTTTTTGTCATCCCAGTGCTTGACACTGGGATCCAGCTTTCCATAACGATTAAAATGTTGTGTTTTAAATTAAGATTAGCTA
>JAOEHK010025450.1:1528-11929 GCA_025447835.1 Labidoglobus nevermanni | reverse complement strand
TTCTCAGGTCTGTTTGAAGTGGTCCTCTATTATATCCGCTGTAGGATGTGAGATTGTGCCTCACAGATGCACAGAATCTGGTAGTGTCCAGAGAAGAAGCTCGTTACCTTCTTAAAGTCCTCTTTAGAAAAGACCTGCGAAAATTCAAAAGTTCCCAAGGAGGTACTATGGATACTTCCGAGGTCTGTTTGAAGTGGTCCGCTATTATATCCGCTGTAGGATGTGAGATTGTGCCTCATAAATGCACAGAATGTTGTAGTGTCCAGAGAAGAAGCTCGTTACCTTCTTCAAGTCCTCTTTAGAGAGCAGCTGCGAAAATTCAAAAGTTTCCTAGTAGATACTATGCATACTTCTGAGGTTCGTTTCAAGTGGTTCTCTGTTATATCCAGTTTAGGATGTGAGATTGTGCCTTACAGAAGCATAGAATGTGGTAGTATCCAGAGAAAAGGCCCGTTACCTTCTTTAAGTCCTCTTTAGAGAGCAGCTGTGAAAATTCAAAAATTTCCTGGGAGGTATCATGAATACTTCGTAGGCCCGTTACCTTCCTTACGTTCTCTTTATAGAGGAACGGTGACAATTTCAAAAGTTCCCCAGGAAGTACTATGGATACTTCTGAGGCCCGTTTGAAGTGGTTCTCTGTTATAGTTACTATAAGATGTCAGATTGAGCCTCACAGGTACATGGTGAGTGGAACTCCCACACTAGATGTGCTACCTTTTGAGTTCTTGCTGTAGGTCGCAAGTAGGAAAGGGCCCGATGATGAGGTATGATTCAATTGCGGTTGTTTCGTGTCGACCTACAATTGAAGTTGAACTAGAATAGATGTATCACTTATGCGCGCCACGTTATCAGCAGTTGCCTGCTTTATCCTCGGTGTGTGGAATACCTGAACTCATTTTTATCAGGAAAACTCGCTGTGGTTCAATGAAATTCAATTCCTCGCTACAAGTTTTGCCTCGTTCCATTTGTTTGCATCTTGGATATTTTCCACAACTTCGTCGCGAATGCATTTCCTTGACGCTGTTTTCTTTCGTTTCCAGGTGACATTTCCCGATTTGCCAATTGCGAACTAGTGACTAGCGGCGCAGCTTCTTCGACTTCGGATAATGTAAGTTGATAATTTACACTAAATATCATGACAATTAAAGCTTGTTCCTAAGAATAAAAAAAAACCTTTTGGTGCATGGTTTGAGCGGCTCTTTTGTGCTTTCTGCGATAATTTATTTCAATTCGCTTGCTACTCCTTTAGGCTTAGTACATTGATGCAGCGTATAATTTTAGAACAATATTAAGCAAGACTTGCTGGCCTATGACCCGCCCGTCATCAGAATAATAACAATTGGGTTAGGGGACCTCTCACTTTCTGCCCAAGACTGTAAACACAATCTGCGATTCGAACCTGTTAGTTAGTAGTTTTGTAAAACTCATATATATGGCTAATTGCCTTGGTGCAATTTTCTGCTTGCGCTCCGATTGGAAACGAAATCGAGAAGTCGCGCCGTCGTCCTGGTCGGTGATGCGGTAATGAGTAGCGAGGTAATGATAGAGACACTCGACGTGTCGGTTCATGCGAACCCTGTTGCGGCGATAAAAATCCAACTCGCCGCAGATAAGGCGCGTTTGGCGTATGCGAGTCGCGTCGTGCCGATTGCCTTATCACCGCCTATGCATGCTGGTCGCAGCCGTGCTCAAAGTGAAGTTCAACGCATGCGATGAAGATGCGTGCAAATATTTGTTATTGATGTGCCTCTCAGCGCTGTCATTTCGGAGCGTGAATCCGCAATTAATGAGGTCAATGCTTTCGGGCACAGTTTCTACGCACACAATTTCTCGATTTCGAAATGACTAGCAAGGACGCATCGAGAACATCGTTAATCAAATTCACCAATTCCATATATTTGCATTGTTGTTAGATAGTAATGTTATTTTCAACTGGTTTTTCAAATGCAATCCAAGAGGGAATTTTTCAGTAGAATTCGAGATTCACCTGCAGAACAGTAATTAACGCCCCTAAAGTAAGCATTGCCTATTCCTAGACTAAGGTCAGGATTAAATACTAATCCTGGTCTCCATGGTGTTCTTACCAGTTATCCCGTAGAACCATATATGCCAGGGACGAAATGAACTCGCAGGCCTCTTTGGAAATACATCTCCGGTCCCCACATAAAATTATATGATGCAACTTCGGGTATTCCCCTTGTGGAGGCCACTTTCTTTGGATTATATATCTTCATTGTCCGCCGGAAACGTAGAATCCTATTTTTGGAAGCCCCTCGCGAATAACATGACTTACTACAAAACTTATGACGGCCTCTGAAATCTCCTTGGTGCCGCCAAGAGAGCTCCTGGCTTTCCTCAGGGAAATTTCAGAGAGCCCTCTCGGCTTTTGAATGTGGGTCGTAGTACAATAGGCCTTTTAGGCCGCAGTGCTTGGGGGAACTACTCCCTTTGGCCCAGCACGATAATAAAAAAAAACTACAAAATGTGGCTCAATAATATGATCTTCAATTCAAAATCAAATTCCAATCAACTAAGCCTATAGAGGAGGATGATAAGGAACAATTTCAGAAAGGCCCACGTGTTGTTTTCGAGAAGACGCCTCGCAAGACGAGTATCCATAAACTGTAAGGTTTGGAATCCTATTAGTAATCACGCTTCAAGTACCCAAGATATTCTCCGTAGAAATTCGTTACAAGGGCCGCAAAAGACCCGAGGGCCTCTGGTTTGCCATGTCTGATTTATGTTTTGTTTTCTAAGAGTGCACATATTCCTATGCCTTGCTATTGTTTGTTTCGTGATTAATAGCCTTCTAATTATAGCTAGGCCGTATGTTGGCCCTTCTGAACCCTGTAATTCTAAATTTGACCTGATTCACCTCGTTTTCATGTAAGAAAGCATCGAAGGGCAGGTAGACTTTCAAGTCAGCACCTGGAAATATCGCAGATTTCTATAATTTTCAATTGAAAACCTGGCAGTAACCTGAAGAAGAAATGAACTGCATGGATCTGCGTGTATCTGTATCTCACGATGGAATGAAATTTCCATCAATTAGCGTTTCGCAACTTGGTGCCTACACGTCGACACGCCACCCCCGCGTCTCGGGCCTTGCAGATGAATGTTAAGAAGTAATGGCGAAACAAGTGTAGGCAGTAGTGACAAAGGCAGCAAACAAAGAATGTGCACGAGCTGGCTTTCGCGTGTTGCGTAATTTTCGCGAAGGTCGGCGGAGAGGTCACGAGCAGCCAGGAGCATCGGCGATGCGGGCAGTGGCGGTAGCGACGCGTCCGTGTCATTGTTGATGGAAATGTCAGTTCTGCTGCTGACAAACACAATAATATTGCGCCATATTAACAAGTTTCGCGTCGCTATCGCGAGCGGCAGGCGGCTGGTATACAGGGCGATCGGCGGCCTCCTGGCGGCGGCAACGCCCAGTATATGTGCATGCCCGAGACGCCGGTGTGCGAGCTGGCAATTTTTGCGCGCCGGCATACCGCAGATCCAGCCAGTTGGTTTCGTTCACCTTGTTTGCGACGGTTCGACTTTGGGACTTGTTTGTGATGCAAATCATCGGCACGAGTGCATTCATCAACAAAATAAACACATTTAATGCGCGAGTTCAACACTCGACTCACCGTTGCACTACACATTTTCCATTGTGAGTGTCGAAACAGCTATCAATCATTCCCCACCCCAATCTGGACCAGAGCAAGCTTGGATGGGTCCCTGGGACCGCTGATCGCCCACATTCCGTGTCAATTTGGTTATTTTCCGAACCGGCTGTAATTAAATCAGCCTTGAACGATATCGGCGGGTAAACTCTAATTTAGCGCAATTTCAGCATGTTGATTGTTTGCCGTTTTTAATTGCCCGCATTTGCCCCAAAGCCGGCGCGTTGCGTTTAATTTCGAGTGTATAGAATGAAGGAATCCACGATTCCCACCTCCCCGACCTCGATATTATGGCCGGCATTGTACTCGACGGCTTATCACGCTCCTGCTATCAGCGCAGGTGAAGACGGCGCCGTCGCCGTCGTCGTGGCGACGAATTTCAATGATGCACGCAGTTTCTTCGCTGGCGGGCGTTAGTAGGTCATCGAATTGTCCCCGTTTTCGCTTTAGGCCCGCAGCAGCCGCCGCTCGCTCGTTCCACTCTGCGATTGAGGTGAGCTCGCTCAGGCCGCGCGCTCTTCGCACGCAAACTCTTTGAAATGAAAGTACAACCTCATGCAATGGCTACGAGTGTGCGAAGCGAACGCCAATCGACGATGTGCCAATCCAAATCCAGTTCCAAACACCCAATCACCAGGTGCACCTATCCCCCAATCAGTGCCTTCAACTAAGTCTAAGATTTTTTTTACCATTCTGGTCTAGCTCTTTCACCCATCTTGCAGGTTGGTTGGTTGGTTTGTTGGAGAGCGTGTGACCAGGGCCGGCTCCAGGTAGAAGCAATCGATGCGTTGCATCGGGTCGTTTCACCACAGGAGTGCCCCCTGTAGAGGGGGAGCTAGAATACCACTACGGTAATCTCTGCCTGTCGTAAGAGGCGACTAAAAGAGAACCCTGCTGGACAATGGTGCCCGTACATCATCCTGTTAATTACCACTAGTGTAATTTGGGCTTAGTAGACTTGTCCACTTGCAGAGCATGTGGACAAGTCCACTTCCTGACGGAAATTCAAAAGGAGTCACTTGGATTTTAAGTTAGAGGGTCACAGTACAATAGGCCTTTTAGGCCGCAGTGCTCAGGGCGAATGGTGCCCGTAGACCCCCAAATAAAAATAAACTAAAATAACCCATTGGGATATAACGCAGTGGTCAAGCATACCTCTGGTATTCCCCGTACGTGTCCGTTGCATCATAATTAACAATTTTTATCAAATTTTCTCTAATGCTGCTTTGAGGGGCGTCAATGACGTCAATTTTGCATCGGGGCGCTGAAATGATGGAGGCGGCACTTCGTGCCCTTCTAATTGTTGCTGCGTGCCCTCCTAGCAAAAAATGGGCCCATTGTACATCCTCCTTTTTTGAAACCACATCTGTCATTTTAGATGTCCTACTATCCCCTCTCTCTTTACTGTCCGCTCTTGCAGGGTTTGTCCTGTTTGTCCTGTTGTTCTCTTCTCCGATATTCATGATCTGGCATTCAAAGACATGGTTTGCGAATAAATCACGCGAATCATTGACATGAATCGGAACGTGCACGTGGTCGCGCATGTCAGGGCCGCGACCGGTGGACCTGGTGGGGCGCTTCGCCTGCGGTCACCTTCACGTCTTCGCCGTGCAAGAATGTGCGGCAATCGTATGCAGCAACCTGCTAATTTGCATTCTTGTCCTTGCTGCCTTCGCATTCGGCGCCATGCGCATCATCGGTATCTTTATGATTGCCCGCACGAGAATTAACGTGATCACGCCGTGATCCTAGATTTGCGCTGCCTTAAAACCGGCTGCATGGCTGCGCTCTTTCTTCGGGCCGGTTTCACTGCTCTGCAGCCATCCAGAACGATGAAATCAAGGACAATTATCAATGAGAAGCTTCAGGACGCGGAGGCAATTGAAGTGAAATATTCTTAATGTTCCTCTCTCGGCATGAAGCACAATAAGAGCGCGCTTGATTGATGGGAGTTACAAGTTATGTCAAGGCTGTCCAGTCGAGATTCGATTCGAATTCAGGCAGCGTCCTTAGGAGTGTACGCGTCCAAGGTGATTGCGTTCGCCTCGTTTACAGACCTCGATGCATTTGCCAAGAATGCACCGAAGTATCCTCCTCCAGTTGTTTGCTTATCAATCGCGTTTTTAAGTTATCAGTCCCCGACTATTTCTCTTCTAAGCCATAACAAAGCATTCTGCCATTCGTGAGTCTAGGAATTGAAGAAAATGAAAGTAGCAGGCAAGAAATTGCTGAGAAGAGGGCAGCATCCACAAGGAGCTCGTCCAAAAGTGCCGCAAGTTTCGCCACTATTTATAGTCTCATAGCGAATTTATAAATAAAATCGGTGCGAAAGAAGCGGATCGCGAGCTCGCCGCCGGAATGGAGGTTATTTTTCGCCAACTCCGGCTTGCCCCCCCACCCAACGCTAAAGTTGCACGCGCCACTTGTTTATTTATCCGCCGGGATTTCGCGAGTGAACAACCATGACCTGCGCCACAATGCGCTGGCAATTAAAGATTCTCCATGCGCTCCCGGTACTCGTCCAACTCCTTCTGCCGGATGATCTTCCATCTGGCCACGTTCTCCGGCGAATTGGCTGCAAGCGCACAATTGAGCCTTTGGCACCGGCGGCCAGACGACTTACCCATCGAATTCAGCTTCCAGAATACCGGAATGCTTAAGATAATCCCAAAGCCGTAATACTTCCATATCCAGTTGTGCCGGAAGTACAACATCCAGGGGAACTGGACGACTTTGGCGGTGAAGGTGTAGGGAAACTTGAGCGGGGTGCCTTTGCGGACGGTTTGGCCGCTTCGGCCTCCGTCTACGCACCGCTTTATCATCTCCACAATTCGTCTCATTTCTTACAGTTGGCGCTTAAATATTGGAACAAGTTGAGGCTCACTTTGACTGGGAACCTCAAACAGAGCGTTATCTCGGGCAGAGCGATAAGGCAAGCGCGACAAAGTAGAAAATTGTAGCAAACAATCTACGATAACCTCGTTTAATCTAGCCAGAGGTATCCCAACGCGACAGTCTGGCAGCGGTATTGTTTTGTTTCGGCTTGCCTCGATTCCTAGAGATGCGAGTGCAGCGAGCGCGCCAGGGGGGTTGGGACCGCTGCTCACAGCCAAGCTGGTCGAGCAGGCTGCAATTGCTGCAGGCACGCCGACCGAACCCTAACCTCTCTCGGCCCGTCTATTCGTGCGCGTTGCGCTCCTCTCAAGCAGATCGCGCGCACGCCCATCTCGTTGCTGGCGCAGCATCTCGCCGCATCGCAGCCTCGCTCGCTCCTCCAAGCTGCCCTGCGCCGGCTTATAAATAGCCGATGTGCGGCCTTGAGCAGCAGACTTGAACGCTGTTTTCAAATGCCTGTTGCTGTTTTTCGCCGCGATAACCGAACGTGAAATGTCGTGTCGCTCCACTGCCAGCAAATGCCAATGCCCTGCTCTATGCTGGTGCCTCGCTCGTGCCTGCGCGACCAGACTGCATTCTGATAGAACTTCCCTAGAACCGCATTCTTAAAGTCATCTCACAATTGCGAAAAGCCGCAGAAAGGGTTCAGAAAGGTGCTGAACAAACTCGGCTAGGGAACCTGAGACCATTTCCTAAGAAACGCAATCTTACAGCCATCTCACAATTGTAAAGAAACATAGAAAGGGTTCAGAAATGTCATGACCAGACTTCCAGGGGACCCAGTGGCGTAGCTACGGGGAAGCAAGCGGAAGCAATGCGTCAGGAGCCCCGCTTCAGAGGGGCCCCGTTTGCACTGACGAAACCAAATTCCGATCCGTAATTTGTCACTCATAGGTAGGCCATCATAAAACATCGGCACTGCGAAAATTAATAGGGGCCCCATGATTAGAATTCGCTTCCAGGCCCCAAAAATGAAGTTATGCCACTGAGGGGACCTGAGACCACTTTCCGAGACGCGTATTCTTACAGCTATCTCACAATGGCAAAAGGCCATAGAAAGGGTTCAGAAAGGTGCTGAACAGACTCAGCCAGGGGCCCTGAGACAACTTCCCAAGAAACGCCATCTTACAGCCATTTCAGAATTCTAAAAAGCCACAGAAAGTGTTCAGAAAAGTTCTGACCAGACTATGCCAAGGAAACTAAGACTACAGGCCGCAGTGTTTGGGGGAACCACTCCCTTCGGCCCAGCCCCTTAATAAAGACCACTTTCTGAGAAACACACTCTTGCTCCATCTCATAATTGCAAAACGCCACAAAACAGGTTCATAAAATTGCTCAACAGACTCCATCCAGTCAGGGGGCCCGAGGCTACTTCCCGAGAAGCATATTCTTACAGACATCTTACAATTTTAAAAAGATACAGAAAAACTGGCACAAACAAGAATTCAGAAAGCTGCTGAACACAATTCATTCGGCTAAGGGATCTGAACCAATTCCCGAGGAGCACATTCTTACAATCTTAGATAGATAACATTGAAGAAACAGAGATCAAAACAGTCTGTGGCAGAAAGGGAATAGTTGGAGAGAAATCCGAAGGTTAAGGAGCGAAGAACTAATGGAAAGAAATAGTGGTAAATCATTTTATAAGCTAGAAGCCTACCAGAGCTTATTACTGTGCCTATTTAGCTAGGGAATACTGTTGCGTTTTCAAGACATTTCAGGCAGATTGGTGGACTAATTGGACTGGACTGGAGATGCTAAATTGGAGTAAATTTCAATCTCAGAGTGGCCTATATTGTGTTAATTGACACTGCAATACGATTGTTCTCGTCTGCCTCCATCTGCCTAGTATTGATTGATCTCGTTTCAATTGCAGATCCGCACCACGTGGCCGTGCGACCATCCCGCTGCTTCATTTGACTTGGCGGTGCTGCTAGAACCTCAAGAGGCCTCGCTCTATTTGCGTTCGCCATGTAAGTCTTATGAGGTCATGCGATCAAGTCCATGGCAATTGGGCAAAGGCGGAGGCGGCGCTCTTGGGAATTGATATTTATTGCCACAATTTGCTGCTGCACTCCAGCTGCCTCCTGCCGGCTGCGTTTCAGCTGCGCAGCGGCGCCGCAAGGATGTGGGTCTATTAACAGTCCCAGTCGCAGCTCCATTGCGTTCCAATTTCGTCCGACCCCCACCGCGTCCTCTTCGCCGGCATCTGCATCCTCTCCGGCGAGCGACCTAGCGCAAGCCGGCCTCGCGAGTCCTTGAGCTGCCCGAGGCGCTCCACCTGGGGCGCTTGCCTGACCCACATCTGCGCGAGGTCGCGCTTCCGGTCGGATGGGCTGGAGGTCGCACGAGTGGATGCAGCAGCAGCAGCAGCAGCAGCAGCAGCAACAGGACGCGGCCGGCATGAATCGAGCGCGTATCTGGGTCGCAGCCTTCACGGGGTTCAGAGGTCAGCGCGGAGCGAGCGCGCTGGGCCACCCGGCGGCAGCTAGTGCCGGGGGCCGCCGCGGCGCGGCAGCAGCGCGCTCGCTGCGTGGTCGATAATGCCAGCCGGACCTGAATGAGGGCAGACGCCTTCTTCTAGACGCCATTGCGTCGCCTCTCCAGATCGGGCAGCTCCCTGCCTGCCCCTGGTGCAATGTCACGTTGTTATTGCGCGTCCAGACTGAGCGGCTCGATTGCACCCGGGGCCGGGGCGTCTGCCGCCCTCGCACTTTTCGGCGCGATCGATACTGCCAGACACAACACGCGCACACGCCTGCCAGCCGCCAAATATAGCCAACTATTCGGTGCCCTGGGGAGGAGGACGCAAGTTCATTAGCATTGCAATGCGGCGGCGAGACGGGCAAAAAGTCCATGGCGCACCCTTGGCTGGCGGCCCGGCGGGAATTACGAGGGCTTTGACTGTCTCGTGGCTGGCCGGGACGCGTCCCGGCGTCCCGGCGGGCCAACCCCCTCCCTCTCCGCCCTCCGTTTCACTTTCCCGCTGCTGGCCGACCTTGGACCGCTCGCGTGCTTGCAGACGTGTCTGGGAGGATGCATCGCCGGCTGAGGACGCTGCAGTTCGCCGCCTGACCGACCGGGCGCGATCATCATGGACATGAAGCATGCACTCCTCTACCGCGACGACGACGACGAGGACGCCCTCATGGTGAAGACGGAGCCGAGGGCGCTCACGCCGCCGCCGACCACGAACGGCGCCTCGCCGGCCGCGACCAGCAACGGCGGCCCCTTCAGCAGCCTCAAGCGGCCCCGCACCGACGAGTGGCTCAGCAGCCCCAACGCCCAGGCCGCCGCCGCCGCGTCAGCCGCGTCGGCCGCGTCTGCAGGAGGCGGCGGAGGAAGCGCGCCGCTCATTCCGTCACCGGGCCCACCTGCCCATTCGTACACCGTGATGAGCAACGGATACTCATCGCCCATGTCCTCCGGCAGCTACGACCCCTACAGTCCCAACGGCAAAATCGGTGAGTTTGCTATGCTGTTAGCGCATTCGAATGCAGTTATTGCAAGCACGTTGTTCCATTGGGAAAGCGGCGCGTGGTCACGTGAATCGCATCGATTATTTTGAGGACAATCGATGGCTGACCGCCGCAGGGTTGAATAACCTGGCGCCTCATTCCGCATGCAACTGGTTGGTCTCGCCGCAGAAAGCGCGCTAATTTCGCGTTCAAACAAGGCGCGCTCGCAAGGTGTTTGCTGGGCTGCCTACACTCGCCTCCGCCATGGCTCGCCATGAATGAAGAAATGCGCCCGAAATCGCCGCGAATATCGCGGATGCACGCATTGCTCGCGATTGTAAATAAATAATCGCAGCCTTGAACTTGAGTTTATCAGGCGA
>JAOEHK010025340.1:20189-58119 GCA_025447835.1 Labidoglobus nevermanni | reverse complement strand
AAAGAGATAGAAATATTATACTGGGTGTTATAAATAGGTGTTAAAATTACCTTTCTAATGGCCCATGACACGTTCTCTTACGATGAGCGGTTCTCTAGATAATTGACTTTTTGTTAGTTATCTCGAAAACAGAGATATAATAATTATACTGAGTGTTATAAATAGGCGTTTAAATTACCTTTCTAATGATCATGACACGTCCTCCTACGATGAGCGGTTAGTTTTTTGCGATTATCTCTAAAACAAAAATAGATAGAAATATTATACTGGGTGTTATAAATAGGTGTTTAAGTTACGTTTCTAATGACCCATGACACGTTCTCGGACGATAAGAGGTTCTCTTGCAAATGCTTTTTTGCGATTATCTCAAAAACAAAGAGAGATGAAAACATTATACTAGGTGACTACAGAATAGCTGTAAAAATTACTTTTCTAATGAGCTATAATGGGTTCTCCTGAGATTAGGGGTTCGCCTGCAAATTGCAGTTAAATCAGGGCACATTTCTTTTACGAATGAATATGTCGGAAAGTAATTAATTGTTAATTAATTGCTGATAGGTTAACCACTTAAATTACCTTTCATTTGATATATAACAATCCGAAATCGCACAAAGTATTCCCTGGCAAATGGGGATCAAGGTCTAAGAATGATTTTTCTTACATTTTTGCTTATATCTTGGAGCTCAATTAAGTAATCGCGCTATGCTTATTAATTTTAGATAGTCAATTAAATTACCTTTCATTGGATATGTAACAATCTGAAATCGCACAAAGCATTCCCTGGCAAATGAGAGTCAATTTCGAAAAATGATTATTGTTACATTTTTGCTTATATCTCGCAGCCTAATTAATTATTGGTGGTTTGATAATTATTTTTAGATAGCCAATTAAATTACCTTTCATTTGGTATATAACAATCCAAAACCCTACAAAGCATTCCCTGGGAAATGAGGATCAAATACGAAAAATGCCTCGGAGACAAATTTAATGGTTATCATTAAATAGCTTAAAGAATTACCTTTCATGTGATGTATGACAATTGAAAATCAGGTTGTCGGAGGCATCACAATACCTGCTTCACGATTGCCCAGAACGGCCTACTTCCTACTTGTTTTTCGTTAAGAACACGCTGTGTCGGCGTCGTACCACCCAGTTTTTATATAACTAAGGTAGACATTTGCTGCAGGTGAAATGGTAATCGAAAGCAATCACAAGCCTTACAGACGTTGGTCTCCTGGTCGTCGTCTACGCGATCTCCGATGTGTTTACTACCGACTTGTCCCATGATTACATGGTTACGAGGATTATACAGGACACTCTTTAAGGTGGTGAATGATTAGGCAAAGTAGCTTTCACATTATGCATTTTGATACAAATTAATCGTACGTTTTCTTCAAGCTATGTTCATGCGTTTTTCGGCGCATGTCGTGCATTTTGGAAATTTGGTCCAGATGGCCAGTAATTTTAGAAGTCTGCCGGTCGATCCATTGCAGTGAGTCAAAATGGGCGTTGAGAATTTTGCGAATTTGAGTAATCTTAAACATGAGATTGAAAATGCCTGAATTCAATGCATTGTTCTATAAACCTATGAAACCTTACCGGATTAGAATTATCTTGACTCTTGTTCGACTCATTTAACTGTTCAATAATTTCTTTCAAGTCTTCAGACATTTGTTTCAATTGCGTGTCCATATTCTCAGCCAACTGATAGGTATGCAAACGATCGAAATCAGTGAGAGGAATCTCATTTAGTTCCTTCTCCAACGGAGCAATCAAGTCTTCCAGCTCCTTTTCTTGTGCCAAGACAAAGTCCAACTCCTGGTCAAGTTGCTGCTGCTGCTGCTTGACGCGTTTGATGCCGCTATTTAGTGCCAGGACCTTTTCGCCATTCGAAACAAGCAAACGATCCCAAGCGTTCAGTTGCTTTGCCTGGTTCGCGAACAGCTTGCCCTGTTCTTCCAAATCGATGGTCCACTTATTGATATCTTGATCCAGTTGATTGAAA
This sequence comes from Labidoglobus nevermanni, assembly GCA_025447835.1. NCBI lineage: Eukaryota > Metazoa > Arthropoda > Insecta > Coleoptera > Staphylinidae > Labidoglobus > Labidoglobus nevermanni. The sequence continues at coordinate 56,114 of JAOEHK010025340.1, read as the reverse complement.
GTTACGTTTCCAGTCGTTGGCAATGCGCTGCTGACATTCGGGACATTCAATAACGCAGACACAGGGGCTGTGGAAGTAAGGGTGAAGCCCGTGCTGGCACCAGTTGTCTTCAACGGCGTGTTTGTTGGAGCTGAACTTGCGCCTCCAAGAGGAAACGATGGTAATGCAGTCGTCGAGGTTGGGATTGCTGTCAATGCAGAGATAGTAGTCGTAGTTGTTGATGCTGTGGCAGTTGCCGGAAAATTAAACGAAGGCCCACTTGCGGTTGATGTCGCCGCTGCAGACGTACTTTTGGCAATTGCTGTTGGTTTGAATGTTGATGCACCTGGGGAGAGGTATTTCAGTTGATATTGATGCAAGGAAATTGTTCTTGAGTACCAAAAGCAAATCCACCAAGAGTACCCGTAGTTGCTGGTGCTGTGGATAAATTCAACGGGCTGGCTGTTGTTGTTATCGCTGGCACAAGGGGAAGTGATGTACCCGGTGAGGCACCGAACGAGAAACTTGGAGTTACAGCCGTTGCTGTGGTCGGCGCAAGACCACCTGCAAGCAAACACGAATTGTCGTCCACAAGGGATGAAATGTGCTTGAGAAACGCACCAAGTGTAAAGCCACTCGAAGTGGCGATTGTTGACCAAGCATTCGCGACAGTTTTCGCATCCCCAGCCCCAGAAATCGTTGCTGGCGATCCGTAATTAAACCCGCTTGTACTGACCACGGCGTCTGCATGATGAAAATATGAGTAATTCACTAGTTATTCGACTTGCGTTGCTTTTTCTTACCAGTTTTCGGTACTCCAAAGCCAGTCGACATAATAAAACTGGGAATTTGATGAGATTTGCGAAAGAATGTTGCTAACGACGTTATACCAAGCTAACCTCAAATAAAGCATGCAACTTTTGCAGGAGAACACTAGATGGCGCGCCTTAAATTGTCGGCAACCTAAAATACAAGAAATTATTTGAATTTGAAATTATAAAACATTTATTACATTACAATATCAACGCAATGATGGGCAATCATTTGACAATTGTCGAAATGCAATCAAATGTACGCAGCGGTACGTAAAGGAAATGCTTGCAGACATTTGGATTTGTACACTTTATTAATAGAAATAAATTAATACTGATTGTGTAGTTGATGAATGCATCGCGACAATGACAAATTGAGAATGTATGAGAAACGACGATGGGCTGGCTAGTGTTGTCACGATTGCGCGTTCACCTAATAAATATCGTTGCGTATTGCTAACTTGTTGACGTCTAGTGTATAAATATGGCACATGATAATCGAATAGACACAAAATCTATACAAAGGTGCGTTAATTCGTACATGAGAACTATCCGCTTGCTGCTAGAGGCTACGCGCTAACTTGTGATAGCAATAAAATGTAATAAATACTGGTCGGGTTTGCGCTGAGGTCGACAGGGGGGGCAGCTATGTACAAAAACAAAAACACCTCACGGGGAGAACCATTGAACACAAACAAAAACTTAAGAACATACCTTTGTCGTCTCATCAGAGGGCGCGAGATTCAAATTGCATGCAAACAAGGAGCAGGATGGAGCTGGGGACATGTGTGCAACCTGGCTATGTACAAAACTTCCTCAGCCCAGCGTAACTAAGAAGAAGCTCAGTTGCAGATGTGCTCCTCTTTCGTGTAGCGACACCATTCGCACTCGACCTTGCAGCACCAGACGAACTTGCACTTGCACTTCTCCTCGACCTCTCGGACGCGCGTCTGGTAGCCTCGTCCGCAGCACAGCAGGCGGCATCCGTCGATGCCATGGCTGGTCTTGTTGCAGAGCCTTCCTCGTGTGCCCAGCACATTCAATCTGCCAACAGCAACAACAAGATGGCAGCCTAGGAGCGGCAATGCCTGCCGAATCGTGGTTGCTTACGTGTCGTTGCGCTCGCAGTAGTCCGGCGAGTCCTCCAGGTACACCAGGTCGGTCTTGATAGGCTTCTTCATTTCGGGACTGGCGGCGCGCAGCTTCTTCTTGCGGCGCTCCACGAACTTGACGTGCGAGGCGCCCTCGTAGGTCTGGTAGAGTGCGTCGCCCACCTGCCGGAAGGGCGGCAATCGGCGCCAGCAGACGCGCAAACTGCATGAGCCGGACATCCCATGGCACTTGCAAACGCGCTGCATTCGAGTGCGTATGCCCTGCAAGAATCGGTTGCTTTCTGGAGTGCTCTGGACTGATCCGACCTCTTCTGGACACCTACCCGCCGGCCAGCCTCGTGGTTGTGCAGATTCATGAGGCCTACGGCGGTGTTGGGGTCCTCGCGCACGTCCAGGAACTCGCGGCTGATGCGCTCGCCGAAGCGAATGTCCTCCGAGCAGCCGCCCCACTGCCACGTGTGCGGCTTGCGCTGCCGCACGCGGTTGTCGCACGCACACTCGTTCAGGTCACCCCTGGAGCAGGCGCGAGTGACCGCAAAGGCCACCGACGCCGCCGACACCGCCGACAAGAACGCCGACTCGCGGCTCTCTGCAAGCAAGGCGCATGAGGAGAAGGAGAGTGCTCTACTAGCCGGCCACACTCACTGATGGCGACCACGTGCCCGAAGAGGCCGATGGCGCTGGCGGCGCTCTCCGGAAACGAGGTGCAGTTCCAGCGATTGTGGCGGAACTGGTGCTGGCACTCCTCCATCGCGATCTTGGCCCCGGCGCCCAGCACCGGCAGGATCTTGCCGATCTTGTCGCAGAGCTCCTTCTGCTTCCCGGTCAAGTACTCCAGACCGTTGCATTGCTCCCGGTGGAAGGTGGGCGTCAGGTCCACGCTGTTGGACGCCGAGCCGGCGAGACCCAGCTGCCTGCAATGGCCAATTCACACCTGTTGCGGCTAATCCAATAAGGAAATTGGAATTCTGTTTAGCATTCCAAAGAGGATCTCTCCGGAGGCGATTCAGAAATCTGAGCTAATTACAATAATCATAGTAACGTTCAACTATCAATCTTGATCAATTCTAAGCCGGCTTCCTCCGCCCATTTTCATCCCTTCTCATTGGAAACATTAACGATGATCTGTTGAAGATTGCAAACGTGCGTAGAATGCAGTTTGTGACGATGAGATTTTAATTTCTTGAGCACGCCAATAGATCTGAAGATGGGAGGCCTCGGCAGGATTAACCGGAGACGCAATAAATTCGAATGAAATTCATGTATGAAACGCGTTAATGATGATATCATCATAATGCGAGATATCTCTTGCATATTCAACTCGAAACTGCTGCCTCTTTTAGGTCGCAAGATATTTCGATCAGATCTTAACGTCGACGCTTTCGAAGTAATTTGCCGCGCAGGCAAAGTGGATGCATGCGCGGAATGCTGTTCATGTGATCGGGTCTCCTCGAAAGACCCTAAAAAAGTAAAGTCATTAAGGCGCACTTGGATCATGCAAAGGAAGGACGGACGGACTTAATTACGGTGAATGCCTATAATGGTCAATTTTGATTGACAAATGATTGGAAATGTAACAATGGCTAATTGGGCTTAGGGCAACGTGGGGAAAACACCTGCGCCACACTATGGGCTATTTGCGATTGGCAATGTTCGCAAATGAAGCAAACTGTTTGCGGGCGAACGAATCCATTGTTTGGCTGGCTCATTAAGCCAGCGGCAGCATCCCCTGCGATGTCAATATTGGCACAATCTAATTGCACGCGAAGCAGGCTCATCATTCGTCCGCTAATTGTTGACTTTTCTCCCCGTCCGTCCGCGTGCCCAGGCGGACAAAGAGTGGCGACATCTGAAAAGTTGCACGCTGCAAGTGCAACATGGAATCGTTACATTTTACGAGCGGCTATAAACCGAACGCGCGGGCAGGACGAATCTAATTTGATGCCGCAACAGCAGCCAGGGTGGCTACCCTCGATCGTGGACGTCCCGACGAGGGGACGCGGCGAATTGGAATACATTGTACAGGTGCACTTGCAGCCCATGGATGTCCAGCTCGGTCTTGCCCGATATTAGCTGAGTGGGCACAAAACGGGGTTTCAAGAATTGCAGATGTCACCCATTCTCAATCTGCCTGCGTCAGCCTTTCGATGCAAGTTTCTGTTATTGACGTTGTTTACTTGCACTTGCAGGTGCTCACTCCTCAACAATCAAGCTGTGGCCATTTGCGGAAAATGATGAAGCAGTAAAGCAGAGGAATGCATTCGCGAATGGAGCAGAGGCAATGAAACCACCACGATTGCCGCGACTTGCGCCAGTGGAGAACAATGCTTAATGACCAGCATTAAGCATTAACTTTATTGACAGAGCACACGGCGGGCGCGCTGCCGACGTGTGCCCGGGGGGCCGCCGCCCTCGCCGCCCTCGCTGCTCACTCAAATCCGCCGATTTTATGATGGCCATCATCAATATAATGCGGAATCGAATCTAGCTCCCTGCCAGCCATTCTGCCTCTATGCCATTGTTTCGCGGGCCGGCTGCTTCATAAGGGACGCTTCGTAATTAGCCATTCACAATATCGTATTACCGAGGCGAGCCTTTATGCGGACCATTGTCGGACATCATCACAGTACTGGCGGTCGGATTAAATTTTCACGACTTTCTTCGGCGCGACGAATTCAAAGGAAATGGGTGAGAAGTGATGTCTGGACGAGTGCCAGATGCTGATTTATGCTAATTATACGTGGGCGAAAATGCAGCAATGACATTTATACGGCATTATTGTCTGCTACTATTCGCTCTCCTCCGCTTCAATTTGCTTACTTTTGCTGACTGTTGGTATGCGCTTCAATTGCGGAAGCGGCTCCCAAATCCTCCGGCTTTGCTCACTCAAGCGCATAAACGTATTCGCCCGGAAAGTTCAGCAATAAATGAAAGTGACGTGGCCGCAGCGATTTCCCGCATTCAGCAATGAATTTTCCAATTTCTCATCAAAGCATGAGGAAGACATTTGGGCTTTAATGTGGCATCTACACGCGAAAACAGCCACTTCTACGAGCACATTTTAGCACCCTATTACCTTCTCATCAATTATTTACCTGGATGAGTCAACGCGGAATTGCACGTTGATTTCCATCGCGTGCAGATGCGCAACCACCCTCACCGCTCCATCTATCTATCCATCTCGCCAACATCAGCATGTCTAATCAACATTTTAACGAGGAGAGAAGTTCGGCGGTAAGTTATACCCCTCGCATTCGCCGCCATCTTGGCGCGTCCGCTCTAATTGCGTCGCCAACCACCTGTTCGACGCGGCAACATGGCGGCCGCAGATGGCGCTTTGATTTGTCGCGTCATGTGGTCATCGAGAGCGCGTGACTGGCGGTCGTTATCGGCGCTCGAATATTTGCTGATTACCAGCGCTCGCAATTTCTCATCGCCGCGCGCGCCGCGCTTCTAATGGGCTCGTCCATCGAGGGAGTGATTCTGATGGGCTACGACGCCGCCGATATGGATGGCTGGCGGGCACGCGATCGCGCTCATTACTGCCGCGGGTGGTGATCGGTAGTAGTGTTCTGCTTTCGGCATGAATCTGGGCTGGCTTAGGAATCCGGCCGGCCGCAGTGGTGTAAACAAGATGCGCCCGGCGGCACTAATAACAGCCAATAGAGCACCTCGGACCTTTCTTCGGCTTGCCTCAATAGCGAAGGGCACCGTGCGTGCCCGGCCATTGTCTACCTTTCTTCGGCATGTTCAAACGCGTCGCTTCTCTCGCCCGACGACGCATTTCGCTCCTTTGTTTGACCACCTCGAAGACGATCGCGGCAGAAGTGGTGGAAATGATTACATTGTTGATGGGGCGCGTGTGCGCCCATAAAGCAGCCGAAGCTCGTAAAACCATAAATAGCGGGCAGCAGCGCGCTCCCCTTTTATCTTCACCACGGACCTGCCAGCATTTTTAATTAAAACACCCACCGCTCGATGACTTCGAGATCATTGACGGCCGGAAGACGCGTCCGTCGTGCATTAATTATCTCTGCACCTGCTGGACTCGGTCGAGGCGAGCCAGGAAGGCATTAATGTGCAGTCACAATGCGCCCGCCGCAACTATTTATTCTTGGCGCAGACGCAATTAAACGGATTTCTTCGATCGAACTTATAAATACGCCGCAATCGCCACTGCCCAATCACTTCCGATACGAGCTTCTTGCTGCTGCTGCGGCATCCTATTTTTAGGCCTCGACCCAATACGCACTTCTTCGGGCCACTTAACTTTCGTGCCAAATTTAGCAAACTGCCATTATAGGCGGCGCTCGCGACGTCTTCGCGGCGAAGACATGGCGTGATTTACGAGCCGCGACTCAGCTAATTGCCCTTTCGAGCAATGCAAACAGACGCAGAGGGCAGGTGCACTGATAACAACTTCTCGCTGCGCATCTAAGTGCAAACGCATGTCAGCGAAGAAGAAGAAGAAGAAGAAGAAGAAGAAAAGGCGAGTGCGTCTGCGCAAACGAGTTCTTCTGGCGGCCTGTACTCACCACCAGTCTGCGCTCGTGGTGGCGCACTGCGCGGCAAGCACCAGTAGCGCGCCGACGAGGAAGCTGCCATCGGCGGCGGCGTCGCGACGCCACATAGCGGCGCCGCGAGGAGACGAGCGATGCTCTTGCTGCAGCAGCACGATCGCAGGCGACGTATGACGCACGTCCTGCGCAGCGACGACGCTCCGGCCGACTGCCAACTGCGACTGCAGCCGCCAACGAAGGCGGCGCGCGACCAACCATCCGCCACCCCACCATCAGCCGCGAAGACGGCGCGAAGACCAGGATGCAGCACGCCGCCTTATCACCACTAACGCCATTGCCAGTGATAAGAGATGATGACGAGTGTCGCCATCTAGCCGCCGTTTGGCGCGCCAACCGGCAGATGGCGACACATGCCAACGTAAAATTAGCACATCAAACGGCGCCACCGGCGATTGTTGCTACTGCCGACCGCATCAATCCCATAACGCCCCGACGCAATTCCGTAAATTATTTACCAAACGGCGCTGTTTGAACTTTCGCCGCGAGCAGCGCAGCTGGAGCTGCTGAAGATGAAACAAACATGATGAAAGGTGTTGGCGAGATCTGTTTGCCACTGTCAGGGCCGGCTCCAGGTGGAAGCAATAGTTGAATCGCATCGCGGGCCCACGTAGTCGCAATTCGTCGATGACGTAATCGCAGTTTTTCCTGTTTTTCTCAGGAACTACTAGGTGTATCGGGATGATTCAAAGTGCATTCTGTGGGTAATTTAATTGCACATCTAATGATATAAGATTCATCTCTGAATTCCTAAAAATTCCTGCAAAAACTGAGAAAAACTGTAGACAGTTTTTGTTGTTTTTCTCAGGAACTACTGGGTGTATCGGGATGATTCAAAGTGCATCCCGTGGAGCGTTTAATTGCGTATCGGTTCAAATGAAATCCATCTCTAACTTCCATGGTAAAGACATTGCGATAGGATGCCTTGAGCCGGCACTGGCCACTGTATCCGATGCGAGTGATAACGAATGCTCGGGAATGTGGACACACAGTGGAGAGTCGCAATCTGCTGATGTTGACATGGAATTGAGACGCAATGAGCGTCTTATCACCGCCGGACAAAAGTCCGCCTTGGGATGATAAGCACAAAGAAATCGTTAATCGCGCATCCTTTCATCGCAATGAGCAAATTGAGTGGCCGGAACTGGGCATTTGTCGGCACGGCGCGCAGTTGCGCCGAGACGCTGAGGAGGACAAGTGCACGGTGATGGCGGAGGAAGACGACCTTCTGGAGCTGTTCAACGAGTCGCTGGCGTCGCCGCCGCAGCTGGCGGAGGAGCGCGGGGACGTGGGCGTGCTTATTGATAGCGGGGTGTTCGTGGCCATCGTCGCCGTGGGCCTCGCCGCGCACGTCCTCCTCGTCTACAGCGTGGCGGCGGTGCGGCGGCTGCAGACGCGCACCAACTGCGTGATCGCGCACTGGCTCTTCTTCGAGGCGGTCGCGCACAACGTGCTCTACCCGCTGACGCACTTCTGGCACGCGTACGCCGTCAGCTTCACCCTGCACATGATGCTCGCCGACGTGCTGCTGCTCGCCTTCTGCTGCACCCTGCTCGCCGTCCACGTGCTCGCCAGCGACGACGCGCTGATGGCGCCCGACGACGCCGCCTTCCGCCGCCGCGTCGAGCGCTTCTACGCCACCCTCGGCGCCGCCGTCGTGCTCATGCTCGTGTGGAAGACGCTCGTCTACCACCAGCTCTACGTCGAGGTGCTGCTCATTGTGGGCGCCTGCGTCGCGGCGCTGGCGCTCGCCGTTCGCGTGCTCTGGCGACAATGCAGCCGCCTGATCGCCGGATGCCCGCCACTGCACCCCAGTGCCGCCCTACGCCTGCACCTCGCCACTTTCTTCGTCGCGGCCAAGCTGATGATCGTCGGGGTTAACGTCGCATCGCTGCACTACCGCAGCCCCGTCCTGGTGCAGCTCTCGCGCGTCTGGTGTCTGAGCGGCGTCTACGTGCTCGGCCTGCTCGTCGCCACCGACGTCGGCTTCCGGATTGGAATACGCGAGGCGCTCGGATGTCCGCCGCGCGACGCGGACGTGGACCGCATCATCATCAGCAGCAGGAGCAGGAGCAGCGAGCAGGGTGCGAAACTGGCCCAAGACGACGTGGAGGCTTGTGTGCGCAGCGCCACGCTTTAACAAACTGCCCGATTGACGCTTGTTCTTATTGGACTGCTGCCGATTTGTTTGTAAACAAGCGCGTGCTCGGAATTGGGCATTTGCGTGCCAAATCGCCAGACGCGCAACTTTCCTAATTGTATTGCACAGCGGTTTAGAGCAGCCCTCGGAAATCCCTGACATCCGAAGCAATTTGGGATTCTCCACTCCCCCGCTCCTTCGTGCAGCGGCGGCAAATTGAATAAATGCATATAAGAGCCCACGGCGCAGTTGATTCCTCTATTGTTCGTTTCGCCTGCACGCAATCTCTCTTTCCGTTTTCGACCATGTCCGCGTTCCGCCTCCACTCGACCACTGCGCTCTCCATGGCCATCATCAGCATCTTCACCTACCATCAAGTCAACGGTAAGTTGCTTCAGAAAGTTCAGTGCAATGTTGACACTTGTTCTCATTGTCAAGGCGATAGCATTTGTCGTGGAAGGGCGACCTGCAAGAGTTTGCCCAACTGCGTCCCGATGATGGCGCTGGTCGGCAGTCTGCGGAAACCGCTGAAGCCCTCCGTGGTGCGGTTTCTACGCGCCGAGCAATGCGGATTCGCGGACGGGTACCCGGAGGTATGCTGCGGAGTGCTGCCGCACCACCTCAACATCTTCCAGCAGGACAGCGCTTCAAGGAGACGCACCAAGGAGACACCCCTGCAGCAGGCCGTTAACAAGCTGAGCGTCCACCAAGCACCGCACTTCGACATCACCGTGTCGACGGCTGCCCCGGGTGCTTCCACCGTGCCCTATCTCGGCCACCTCCAGCGCACCGAGTCCGGCTTCCTCGACCTCGGCGGCCGGTTCCAGCATGAGGACTTGTGGCAGTACATAGGCATGTACGATCTGGAGCGCACGCGGCGTTCCAAGGTGCCCTCCCACGATGACCTCCAACCTGCCGACTCATCGCAGACGCCCGAGATTGAAATTCGATAACTTCTTTCCGTTGCCATTGCAGAAACAACTCTTTGTAAATATTTTTATGACGTACTGAACTTTATGAAGTTGGCCGTATGGCGTAATTAGCAATAGATTGCATTTTGGGTTTTTCCGTGATTAGGGTGCGCAGTTCCTGCTGTTTGGGGATTAGCTGCCACAGCCGAGTAAATCCGAAAAGACGTCTCCCTCCACCTGTGCAATTGAACACTTTTGCCGAAATTACGAATCGCACATTTGCTCAGTCCAACATTGGCGTTGTTGCGTTCAACTGGCCGACAATAACAAACCGCAGACGAACACAAACTTTGTTGTTACCATGCTTCGACTTTGTAATGTAACCAATACATTATTACTCTCTCTGTGCGTCGTCAATTGCTCTCCAGCGTATGCAGCACGAAGATGTAAATATAGTGAGTACGGGGATTTCCGAAAGCTCTTCAATAAGGCAAGAATGTGCCTCATTTCAAATCGGTTTCAGACAACATGTGCAAGTCGCCGGAGGAGGCATGCATCGAAATCCGCCAGTGTCCGTACTTTGCCGACCTCCTCGACAGAACGCGCATCCCTCGACCGCGCCACGTGATCAGAGCCATTCGTGAGCACCAATGCGGATTCATGGGCAATGTGCCCAAAGTGTGCTGCGGCCCCAGTCACCAGCTGAAGCCGCTGGCGCTGGGGAAGGCAGCCGAGCACGGCCCCGACCTGCGCACCCTCCACAAGCCGCCCGACGTGACCACGCATCGCAACCTAAAGCTGCTGCCCGCTGAGGACCAGTGCGGACTCATCGGTGCTGATTTCCGCATCACTGGCGGTTCGCAAACCGCCCCAGGCGAGTTTCCCTGGATGGCCTTGATTGCCTACATGACCAGTAAGTGCCGCTTTTGCCACCGGACAACTAATCGCCTCGGACCACTTTCCAGAAGACGGACTCGATTTCCGATGCGGCGGATCTCTGATCAATGAGCGGTACGTCCTCACCGCAGCACATTGCGTGCTCAACATGACCATGTAAGTACCTGGCGGTTCAATTGCGGGCAAGGGCACTAGGTACGCGTTTCAGGGTCGGCGTACGCTTAGGGGAGCATAACATCAACATACGCAAGGACTGCGACGAGAAGAGCGGCGCGTGCGCACCGCCCGTGCAGGACTTCTACATCGACAAGGTCATAGTGCACGCGGACTACATACCAGCGACCTTCACCCATGACATTGCCCTGCTTCGCCTCGCCACGCCGGCGAACGTCTCCAACAGCAACGTGCAGCCCGTCTGCATGCCGCTGGGCCCGCTGGCCACCTTCGACCTCACCGGCATGTTCGCCACCGTGTCCGGCTGGGGTGTGACGGAGACGGGCTTCAAGAGCGCCGCGCTGCTCAAGATCGCCGTGCCGGTGATGTCGTCGCAGGAGTGCCGCCGCATCTACCGGAAGTACACCCCCATCACCGAGCGGCAGATCTGCGCGGGCGGCGTGCACGGACGCGACTCGTGCGGGGGCGATAGTGGTGGGCCGCTGGTCCACGTCAATCTGGTCCATGGGACGTCGCGCTACGTGCAGCATGGGATCGTCTCCTACGGGCCGCGCCACTGCGGCGCCCAGGGTCAGCCAGGGGTGTACACGCGCGTCGCCTCCTACATGGACTGGATTCTGGATCACATCAGCGAGTAAATGGCGGGAACGCAACGGATTCAAAGTCTTCATACATTGGCAATGTTCAACGTTCCTCAATGTGATGAAGATGTTTGCCTCTTGCGCATTCCAGGCGATTGTAAATATTTATACATTTGTGCCTGTATGATGATGAACTTTTAATCACGTGACAACTGTGCCCCTCTCCTCTATATTGATGTGTGGATCTTATCCTCCGAATGGCAAATCGCGGTTGCTACTTGAGCAGATTGCTCGGAGAGCTGCTTGATGTAAGCGCCGGAATATGCGGAAGTGCGCGGTACAATGATACTCGTTGATAACCAATTGCGATGGACGCGCTTGCGGCGTCTGGACGTGCCAGGTGAATGCCTAATCTGCGTCTCCGCATTCAATTCGGAATTGCATTCAATCGCGTGCATCATTTCGTATTCGTCCACATTGCATTGCGGCACAAACATAAGTTTGCCAGTCTCGGCGCTCTTCGGCATAATCAGCTTCTTGACGTCGCCCGGAATCGCGCAGGGCGCTATAAAGACCGCTCTAGTATTGAAGTCGACGGCAATGCCTTCCAGCAGTAGAACCTGCTTGACCATTTGCGGGAGGACAATCACATTGAAGTAGCTAATGTCGGGGACGATGGCCCGGTTGAGGGCGTCATGTAAGACGTCAATGATTTGATACTCGAGCGACTCTAGCAGGATGCGGCGAGCGAGCCCAAAGAGACAGGCCTTCCAGAGATTAGGTCGTAGGCCATCGACTGGATGGGGAGTCATTTCGATCGCAGTGTGTAGCACTTGGCTGGGAACGATGAATGCTTGGCTGGGAGCCTGAGCAACGATTGAGCATGAATAGGGGCGACTGGTCAGACATGCAAACTCGCAAATGCGGTTGCCACTGGTCACAAAGTCCACCTGCTTATCTTCAAAGCGCATGTACTCCAGAAACTCTCTCACTGGCAGTTCGCCATCAACCTTCAACCTGACCAGCTGCGCCGGATTTGGATAGTAGGTTACTCTGAAGATGCCTGTCACCATGATGTAAACTCCTTCCGGACACTCTCCAATATCGCAAACAATGTCGCCTGCATTGAATATCTTTGTCCGCGTATTTTCGTACACGAACGCGAGCAATTTTTCGTCGTTCGCCAACCAGGGTATGTCGTAGAAGATTATGTTCGGCTGGAAAACTTCCAAAACTCTGGGATGTTCCAGGAACTTTATGTTGATCATGCTCATGAGTGTTTCAAATTCAATTTCATCAATCAAACCTATTGCAGAAGACTGGATAGAATTATAAATGATATTACTGGCATCTTACCGGAGTACTTAAGGTTTATGATTCCAACGCGAATAAGCGTAATTATTGACCTAACAGATATGGCGGTTTTGATCGTTGTGGTCAAGAATGGTCTCTCAGTCTCCAATAAAGCGAGCTTCTGCGTAATATCCGACCGTGTCTTCAGCATGTGCTCCTTGATAATCTTCGCGATTTTCCCCCGTTTCGTGATGATCGGGATGATATCGATGGCATCTTCGCAACTCATAACAATGCCCTACGAGTTGAGTTTGTAAGGAACATCCACACGCGGACACTAAATGATGAATACCTTGGCTAAAGCGTAAGCGCGCATCAGCTTGACGTCTCTTTTGCGATCACGTTCGGCAATTATGAACGGGTACATACCGGCCAAGGGCCGCAGAAACTTTACCACAATGACCAGACGAATCCATAGCAGGTGCAAACAGATTCCAGGAATGTCAGCTAATCGGAAATCCTGAAGCGCGCAAGCAAACGAGTTGACGCTAGCAATGACCAATAGAGCAAAGTTGATTTTGTTCCATAACAACCTGAAATGATTTCCGCGTCAGAAATCAGTTTAAGGTACTCGATAGATCGCTGTACTTCCAGTAAAGCTTGGGGTTCTCGCTATTTACTTTGGAAAAGGCGAGTAGGCTAAGAAAGAACTCGGTCAGCAAAACCAGAGTACAGGCAATATCCGAAAAGGTCAGATTCATGTTGTAGCTGTAACTGCTGTAGTACATCAGTCGATTGGAATTTACAATGATGGATATCGCGGTAGCAAGGTACACGAAGCACATGAAATAGATTGACTTCCAGATGTAATAGCAACCCCGGCGAATTTTGCCTCGCGGAATGCGCACTTCAACGTCAAAGAAATGTAACCACTTGAGCGTTCTAACGAATCTATCACGCTTCTGCAAAATCGAAACTGCATTTTGTCGCATTGCCATTTATCAATTGCTTACATAAACCTTAAGACAATTCAACATTTCATCCCACTTGATGTCCAATACGGTGGCATCGGAGGCGACCTGGATAGCTTGAATCAGAATACCCGTATCCCTTTTGGAGATATGGCCATGTTCGTGTTGTTTAATAAAGGATACGTGTTGGGTTATGAGGACTTTGGAGATCACATTTCTACAAGCAATCGTATTGGATTAGTCATGGAGGGAGCAGTTCGGGAACACCTCACTGGAGCGTCTCTTGGAACTCTTGCGTGGACGGTTCCAAGGGGATCAGGGTTAAGCATGACTTGCAAACAACATTCTCCTGGCGTGTGTTCAGAAAGTCCGCAAACGCGTTCTTGATTTCGATGTGATTGTGGATAACTGCCCAATTGGCATCGGAGTAGAACCGATTCAGTTTCATGACAGTCAGAATGCGGTTCGCGTTCTCGTTGATTGTGAGAATGACGTTGCAAATGTTGGCCTTGCGCCGGCTGGACAGCATCACTAGGTCGAATCGCTCCAGAAGCAGCTGCAATGTGGTCTCATTGAAGAAATGCGAGAACATGAGGAAGATAACGTTGTAGATTTCCAAATCCGCCATTGCAGTCACCTCCTTGCTCACGCATATTATGAGAATCAGTTGCAAGGGTCCCTTATGGATCGACCAGAAAATGGTGATCAAGCTGGTGGTGTCGAAGCCGAAGCCCAGGCGACTAAGGATAGGCGAGAGCACCACGAACATGATAAGACGCAGGACATTGCATAGCACGTAGATAGCACTGCCTTTAACTAGCTCGAGCAGGGTGAACTTGCGTACGTAGCGATGCACAATGTAAGAGGTACATAGCAAGGTCGTCAGCATCCGCAAGAACTTGTGGCAAATGTCAATCATCAGTATGATGTCGTTGTCGACTTTGCTGAGGATGTGGGGACGTTGCTTGCTGATGTGGAAAACCGTGAGGAAGGCGGCCAACGGGCCGCTGCAGAACACAACCTTTTCACAGAGGTTGTGCAGGAAGAAGCTGACTGGGATGACGAGAAGCAGCGCGTTATAGGAGTCTCCGCGAATCGCCCGCATGAGGTACCCGGAGAGCCAACTCGCAGCCACTCCAATTGGAATCGCCAGCCCAAAATATCTCACTCCTATGCAGATGATCTGATACCAAGTTGATACGCTCTTCTCGATGATCCCGACAATAATGTAAATGATGATCATGCATGAACTGATATTCAACAGGGACTCGATGCGAATCAGCGCATCCAGGTTGCGAACGGTTCTGAGTTTGGAGACTTTGACGACATCGTTGGGAGTTAAGATGGTCACGACAATGATGAGCTTCTTCAGGGAATACTCGCTTCCATACAGTATTCTGATCAGAACGCCGAATACTGGAATGTACACCAAGCATTCGAAGAAACTAACAATGACAGACTGCGGCAAAGTCTTTATCACCAGGTAGACGTCATTGGTGTAGGAAAGTCTTGCGACGAGAATGGGTACGAAGATACTTAACAGTAGCGAGATGTCTACGTCCGGAACGCGAATGATTTCCGTGGTTCCGCTAATAATTCCAATCACAACGCCCGCAACCAGGGAAGTGACTTCATTGTGAACTTTGGCGTACTTCAGCACGAACGAGGCCGCAATTGAGAGCAGAGCCAGTATGACGATGTAGAATTCATCGTGTTGGTCCATGTATAACTTCATATCGCTGTGCTTGTACTGTCAATCGATCCTAATGCTTGTCACGAATTGCGCCAGGGCCAACTATCCGTTTCCATCGCAAAGTTTGACATAAACCGCAATTTGCAATGGCGGATAATTTAATACCCGAATACGAAGATAGCTTCTTCGAGGCAACACTGATCTGTCCCATGATGATGGCGCTCTCGTTGGTCTTCATCGCTGAGAAACTCCACATTCCAATGCAATTCGTGGCTATGAGCTATGGCACCCTGATGGGAATCACCTACGTCACCGTACCGCAACTCATGGCGAAGCAGTTTCAATTATGGGGACCAGACAACATCGTGGTCCTGGTGCATCCCATTATGATCATCAAAATGGCCTACACGGTTGACGCTCCGGTGTTTAGAAAGTCCTTCTGGCAGATCATGTTGCTGTCCACGGTTGGCACGGGCTTATTCATTGTGGGATTTGGCTTCCTGGCGTTGGTCATCACTGGTCGCGACGTGAATTTTGTGAATGTGATTGCAGCCGGCACCACGCTTGCTGCAATCGACGTTCCGGAAGTGCTGGTGGAACTCAACAGCATCAAAAATCTGGAAGTGGTTATGGATGGCGAATCGGTGTTTGGAACAACTCTTTGCATAATTTTGTACAACATTTGTCTGGGTGTGTACGACGAATCGGTGCGCTACTGGTACCAGGTAATTGCTGTGTTCCTTCGCTTCGTGATTGGTGGGACGATCATCGGATTGGCGCTGGGCAAATCCGCCGCGTACTTCTTCCAAGTGTTCCACATGGATTTCAAAAACGCCGTATCCCTGATCTTTGGCACATGCTATGCGGCCTACTATCTGAGCGAGATTGTGGCCTCGTGCAGTGGAGCGCTGGCCACCTTCATAGTGGCCTACCTCATTAACAAAAAGCGATTTCATCTGCCGTATCAAGTCGATAGGACGGTTAATCAGTTTCTGGATGGGGCGTACCAGGCAACCGAAATGATTGCGTGCGTGATCTTGTCTGCGTATACCACCCTCCGCATGGTTGAAATCTACAGTGGCTTCGACGGCGCTGTAGCCATTGGCGCGTATATCATGGGCAACGTTCTGCGGATTCTCATCATGGTCATCTTGTCGCCATGCCTCAGTCGAATGGGCCTGGGATTCAATGTCACGGCACTGTTTACCATCTTCTGGGGCGCGAAAAGAGGCTCATTGCAGCTGCTGCAGGTGATCTACGTCTACTACAATGGCCTCACGTCCGTGCTAGGCACAGAGCTGCTGTGCTTCACACTCACTTATCTCGTGCTCACCTTCCTCATCAACATGACCTCTTTGGGCTACATTCTCAAGTATTTCGGATTGATCAAGTTCACACCTGCGCGCAAGTTCAACATCACCGAATGCATCAAGTTACTGAAGAGCAAAAATCAAAAGGTGATCTATTCGATGAGAATGAACCGCAACTACACGAATGTCAACTGGAAGCTCATCAACAAGACGACTGAGCTGAATAATCCGTTTGAAGAGATGTCGAACGCGAGCGGAGTGTTCAACCTGGAGGAGGTGGTGTGCCCGACATGCTATCGCCACGTGCCGTTCATTAAGGACGAACAAGAGTTCGCCGAGTTGTACAAGTTTGTCAAGACCAAGGTTCTGAAGCGGCAGAGGATTTCCTTGGTGCGACAGAACGAGATCGGGCTGCTGGGCAAGAACGATCTGGAAGGCATTTTGCAGCAAATTGAAGCTGCCTTGGCTTCCAGTGACGTCACCCTGAAATACGAGAATTTCATAGATTTGTTTCAAATCGATGCAAGTAGTGCAACAATCGCGCAATATTCAGCTCCTTCTAAGCTTCTCGCCTCTAATTTGCAGCCGTGGATGTTGAGATTGAAGAAGCGTCTGTCGAACATAAAAATCAAGAACGTGGCTACGGAATACCGGAGAGGGCCGGTGTACTATTGCACGCGCTTCTTCCGTAAAACTACATATAAAATTATCAAACTGGTCCTGATACTGCTAAACTTCATAATGATCCTTGTATGGGCCATCTATTGGAACTTAGAGTCGCCGCATGCTGAAGTCATTCTTGCTGTTGGATACAGCTTTGTTTTCGTTTTCTGGCTAGATATGGTTATGAAATGGGTGGCCTATCCGAAACGAGTATTGTGCAGGGTTTACTACAAGTAAGCTACTGCAATATGCTGCTTTGAAGCGCTATCAATCAACATTTACTGTTTCAGGCACAGTTTTTGGCACATTTCTGAGGTATTCTTCAACTGCTGGGACCTGATTTCGCTGATTATATCCTTTACCTACTATGTGCATTACCTGCGCTATGGAGGACTCGTCCGAGTAATCTGCACCGTTCAGATCTTGATCAGATTGGTCCCAAATGTCATCACCCTGATAAATCGCAAGATTGACGAGAACCTATTCTACGCCTACAAGTTCGCACTGGCGGTGGTCATGAGCATCGAAGACGTGGAATCGGACATGCATCTTATTTGCTCGTACGCGCCAATTCGCGAGCATGTCAATCTGGGTCTGCAGGAATACAAGCTGCAACTGGTCAGGAACATGGTGAAGGTGACGTTCACGCGACCGCATGTGCCGTCCACCCTCGCCACCTACATAATGAAGCGCACGATCCTCAATACGATGATGGGCACAACGGACTACCTGCAAGACGCTGGCATTCTGGAGGAGTCCGAGGTGCGCCGCATTGTGGACGTGCTCGACTCCATGATGCGCACCACAAACTTGTACTATACAGTGTACCCCAATTCGGCGCGAGCGATTGTGAAGAATGTGCAGTGGATGGGCGACGACGACGAGATGTTCGAGTTCATCTACGCGAACGTCATCATGCGCATTTGGGAGCCGAACGAAGTCGTAATCGAAGCCGGACAGTATCCGGATGGGATCTACATCATTCTGAAAGGTATTCATGCCAATGCCAGTGCGCGCAACCGCTAAGATATTTGTGTATTAGGTCTGATACGTGCTTCCTACGTGCCCACGGAAGAAGTGTCCTACAAGATGAACAATTATGGGATGATGCCCATTAGGGGATACCAGTCGAACAAGGCATACGACGAATCGGAGGAAGAGTACCTCTTTGAAGGCACTTGTTTCGGGGAGATATCCTTTCTCACCGGTCACCCATTTAGTAGTCGCATCTATGCGGTCGAAGGGACTTCGGGTGTACTCATCAAGACGGAGATTTTAAATAAGGCGCTCCAGTTCAACTTGGATCCAGTCTATGGGTTCGTATTTCACTTTACTCGCTTCACTCACTTCGCATCTACGCCGTTGTCGTGCAGGTTTAAATGTAGGCTGTGGAAATTCTGCACCAATAAAGTGCTGGCCAAGCTGATCGTTGTTCCCGGCGTCCTCTTCAACGTGGACTACTTGACCAAGTCGATTGAGCGCGCTTTCGTGCCGGAAATAAGTCACTACAAGACGCTGCAAGTCACGAATTACATTGAGGACCTCTACTTGGTGAATGGCTATGTAATCGATAGGAAAAGTAAGCGGAGGTATACCGCGCCGGCGCATCTTCCGCGATCCATACACCAGATCTACTTCCCCGACGATAGTATTGCCAAACTGATTATCATCCCGCGCATTTCCGTGGACCCCTACACTGTCATGGAAACGACGGAGAACATTTCAGAACTGCAGGAAGTCATCACACCCACCGACCTGATTCAAAACTTTGAGTTGCGAAAGTTTTTCCGGGAACGTGCCCTGCTTGAAGCGCACTTAGCCTCCAGCGGAGAGGACTTGTTCTATGTATGTCTCAAATGATGAGGTATCGTCTGATAATGCATTTTTACTTGTACCCTAGAAATCGTCAAGGATCTTCAAAAATCTTCAAGAAGAAGCAAGGAGCAGTCGCTTGCGGTACACTGCGAATGTCCCACATGTGTCTGAATTATTGTTGTAGTTACAATCAAATAAAAAACAAAGTCTAATCGCAGAATTGTCAGAATCCTTTCAAACCGCCGATATGAACAGCTCATACTCTTTTCCCATCGGTCACGAAGAAGCCCAGAAGGAGTACGCTTTTGTGGCGTTGGTGTTGGGTGGTGCAACTGTCTCATTCCTCACATCCGCCCACAGTCAGCCACAAATCTTCGCGATTGTCTTTGGGACCATTTTCGGTGTGATCAGTGCCACAACGTCGATGTTAACGCCAATCGATGTCAACTCTCATTTGCTGCTTTCGGCATTCGTTCCGCTTCTTGTGCTCAAGTTTACGTACGCCAGCGACAATTACCTCGTGCTCAAATCAATTGTGCAACTGGTCGTCGTCGTGGTGGCGATGAGTATATTTTACATTCCAATGCTAAGCGTCCTCATACGCATCCTCAGCAAGCAGCCCATACCCTTTCTGCACCTCTTCTTCACTTCCATCATTCTCACCCCGTCGCAATGCCCCAACCTCTCGTTTCTAGCTGGGGTGAAGAACTTGGAGACGCTCCTTGTGGGTGAATCAATTCTGGGCATGTCGTTCACATTGACCTACTTCCACCTAGCGTTTGGAGTGTACCACCATATAATCGTGCATTGGTACCATATGATATTTATGTTTCTGATCTACACCAGTTTCGCGCTGCCCCTGGGCTTCTTCTTCGGATGGGTCAGTTCGCACACGTTGCGATTTCTCCACGACGATGCGACCAATGCAATTTGCGCCGGTTTCGCCATCACATTCTTCGTATACCATCTCTGCGAATTCGTACTATATGCCAGTGGTGGCCTCACCATTTACATAATGCTCCATATTACGTGCCAAGAACGATACAGACTGATGGCCAGCGTGGACCAGAACATCATGGTCATGTTCAACGCCGCCTATCACTTCGCGGAGATTATTTTGTTAATCATTTACATCAGCATCATTGTGGACTCGTGGTACCACACGTTCACAAGCTACCAGTTGGTTGAAGCGACAGCGCTTTACATTATTAGCAACGTTCTGCGCTTGATCCTCGTTATGGTGCTCTCGCCAATTCTTAGCCGGACAGGATACGGCTTCAACTGCACCAGTCTGATCATCATGTATTGGGCAGTGTTGAAGAGTCCTGTACAGCTAATGCTCGCCGTCAGTATGGAGCAAGAGGGTATTGAGCTTCAGATAGGATCTGCACTACTCTACTATGGACTTGTCGTCATCTTTCTGACGTACGCGATAAACGGAACCACATTGCGGATGTTTTTGCGCGGCTTTGTCTTGAAGACACTTTCCCGAAAACGGAAAGTCAATGTCGCTTGGGGCTTTTTCCTCATTAACGATGCGCTCACCCGGATTATGACCAGTTTGAAAACAAACCGTTTCTATTCGGACATCAATTGGTTCATGATACAGGAATTCATCAGGATGGAGGACCCATTGAACAATTACGCTAAATCTCTTGGTGGTATGTACAAAGATGCTGTTGAGTGTCCCAAGTGCAAGATGAGCGTGGCATTGCATCAAAGCAAAGTCGAATTTGAGGAGAAACTAAAGTAAAGCATCGCCAAAATCAAATCCAATATGCTTATCCAAGTCCATTCCTACTGATTTCAGGGACACCAGAATGCAATCACTAATATTCCAGCGAATGTCTTTCATCCGACAATTCGAATCCGGAGTGTTGTCCAAGACGGATGCCTGGGTGTTATTGCAAGCCATTGAAGTGGCAATCAATTCCGCTGATATGATGATTAACACTGATGGGTTATTTCAAAAGTTGGAGCACAGTGTAGGTAATTCATTCTTGCAGACGAAAACAAAAGTAGCAAGAGCTTTGAAGAGTTTCGCGGTACTCGATGAGATTATTTGCATTCCGAAGCATGGTTTGCGCAAGAAGTGTTTCCAAATACTGAAATCCCCCTACTTTGAGACTTTCATCTTCGGGGCAACCATCATAAACGCTTGTACTGTTCTCGCCCGATGTATAATTAACATTAATCCGGATTCGTTGCGGATTATTTACCCGTTCGACTGCGTTTGCATACAGTTCATGGGCGTGGAGATTATATTGACCATCATAAGCTGTGGACCTAACTCATGCTTAAGGTGATACCTGAAAACTTCTCAACGCTGATGTTATGTGATCGCGCTTTCAGGAACTATGTGACAATTCTTGATCTCTTCATTTTGATCTGCTGTATTGCGGACGTTACTTTGCTAGGTATAGTTTTAACTGGTAAGCTGCCCAATCGATCGTACTACTTGGAATACCTGCGATTGTTGGTGCTTCTGAAACTGGTGCGCATTTCACTGCGAATGCTTTCCGTTGTTATCGGACAGTTTGAAGAGCGGCAAGTCAGAAGACTCATTCAAACCTACGTCGTAGCTTTGGTAGGTGTGTGTGTGTAAGCTCAGCTTTATGGACATTCGTAGAAAACTATATCTACAGGCGATTGCAATGAGTTGTGAAGAAGTCGTGAACATTTTGTCAACCGTCACTGATCGGACCAAGGTAACGAACGCCGTCGTTCTGAAACTGCTTAAAACGCGCGCAGCAATCATCGAGAGGCTGCTGGACTTGGAGAATCGTAAGCCGCAAGTAACAATAACTGCACAAACCGAAGTATCCCTTCGCCGTGCGTTAACATTCATGCGCAGTAGTGTGAGACACTTGCACACGTCAAGTGCCATCGACTTTGTCGATTACCAGCAGATGGAAAGGATCTTCAGACATAAGGAGCGGGCATTAGGGCACACCAGGCTGTTGGAGGTGCACCAGCCATTCGCCGTATTCGAGGAGACGCCTTGGTTGATGGGAAGAACAGAGGACTTGCGTGATTTCATCTACCAGCATATCAAGATAAAGCTGTGCAGAGCCGGAGAGATTCTATGTCGAAAGGGAGAGATGGCAAATGGAATGTACATCATTGTGTCGGGATGCTTCCGTTTGACATACGTGCCGACTAAGGAAGATGTTAGGAGACTGCATGAGGAGGGTGAGTTGCCGGTGAAGGAGCTACTGGAGTACATGCGCTTCGACGAAGTGCAGGAGGACCACCTTATGCGCGGCAATCGCATTGGGGAGCTGGCCCTTCTCACCAACCGTCCCTATAGCAATAC
This sequence comes from Labidoglobus nevermanni, assembly GCA_025447835.1. Taxonomy (NCBI): domain Eukaryota; kingdom Metazoa; phylum Arthropoda; class Insecta; order Coleoptera; family Staphylinidae; genus Labidoglobus; species Labidoglobus nevermanni. The sequence continues at coordinate 33,870 of JAOEHK010025340.1, read as the reverse complement.
CATTACGGCCGAGAGTTCCTCAGAGGTGCTCACTATTCCCAAGGAGGCGCTGCAGGCAGCGATTGATTTATATCCGGACCCTGTCAATGGGTAAATTAGTTCGGCCTGTACGTAAGGTGTGAGCAGGATATTTGTTATCTGTTTTATAGACTCACAGCCCGTATTTGGAAGTGCTGCCTGAATGCCATAGGCCGACGAATTCTGTCTAATATTCCGGCCTATAATCGGACAATGGCAGAACAGATTGATAACGCGATGAATCGAGCGATTGTGCCTAATATTAGCAACTACACTACTGTTGCTTTGAGCTCAGTGGTGGAGGACGCGCTGTTACTGGAAGGCATCGCGATTGATTTCCGCACCAGAGAGATTTTTACTGCGCCCATTGCACTGCCCAGGTACGCTGATAAGCTAATTATCAGCGCTGGCCGAGTGACTACAAAAGTTATGCTTATTCCGGTCGAAAGAATGGATCCGCATCACATGATGCAGATTATAGAAAGAAATTCTGAATTCCGAATGATTTGTAATATCTCTCATTAGAAACCCAATCACGTCTCAGCTTGTTGAAAAAGGTTTGATATAACTTTAGACTGGTGAAGATTATGATTAGTTTTAGTATTTCCGCATTATAATCACATCGTAACGAATTTCGCAAATAATGAAATGCCATTCAAACTATTTAAACATCTCATTTAACACAGAATTCTCTTTGTAAAAGAGTTCAAGGCAACTTCAAGGCTTCAGCGATTAGATAAGTTTATAAAGTCGCGACTTATCCCAGTGAAAGATATCATTTGATAGTGCTCAATCGTATACCATAGCAACAATTGCTCTCTAAATTAGCACCTTTCATTGTTGCTATCAAGGTTAGAGTGGCTATACATCTAAGAAGTATATGCTGCTTTCAAATCTAATGACACAGTTTCTCTTTTCTTCTTCTCGCTTCTATAAGATTATTCTGAGTACAATTAAATGCGTGCTTGGAATGATCTTCACTTAACTGTTCGAGTTTCATGAGAATGTTTACAATATTTTGCCCATGGCAGCAAAAATTCAAGATATTCTTTCCTCTAATATCACTATATATCATTATTATCTGTATCATCTCGTTGGTTTCGACTGGAGAACGAAATAGTCAAGCACCAAGTCTTATTGTCATTATAGCAGACGATGTGGTAAGTAAGATGTGAAGAATAGTAATTGAGTAAAAGTAAATGGTTGAAGGGATGGAATGATGTGTCATTCCACGGATCCGATCAGATATCGACCCCGAATATTGACGCCCTAGGCTACAACGGGGTGTTTCTGGAAAGTCACTATGCTATGCAAGTTTGCACTCCATCAAGAGCGGCATTCTTGACTGGCCAGTATCCAATTCGGTTGGGATACCAAGGGTATCCACTGGCTTTGGGTTTGAATCGTTCCATACCGAAAGAATTTATCACTCTTCCAAAGAGTTTGAAGAAGCTCGGCTATAAAACTCATTTAGTTGGCAAATGGCACTTGGGCCATGGAAAGAAAGAGCACACCCCTTTGGGCTATGGCTACGACACCCATTTCGGATACTGGAATGGATACATAGGCTATTTCGATCACGCAATTGGAAGTTTCGTATGTTGTGCTCTTGGTACCTTGAGAATATATTCCTTGCAAATGCCTACTGGTTTTAGGACAAGTACAATGGAACCGATTTGCATGACCAACTGGTACCGGTCACAGAATTGGTTGGTCAATACGCGACAGACTTGTTCACTTCGCGTGCATTGGAAATCATCCAGCAGCACGATACCGATAATCCCCTGTTTTTGGTTGTTAGTCACCTGGCTGGGCACACTGGGAAAACCCTACGAGGCATCGAAACTACATTGGAGGTGCATAATATAACAGCGACCAATGAAAAGTATTCTTTAATTGAAAATGTCCATCGGAGAATGTATGCAGGTGATTAATTATAATTGCGAAAACTGAATTGTATACTTGGATATTTATGCAGAAATCATCGAACGAATGGATGATTCCGTTGGGCAAATAATCGAGTCACTAGCAATGAGGAAAATGTTGGAAAATTGTGTCATTGCTTTCTTCTCCGATAATGGGGCTCCAACTTATGGAATTCACGAAAATTATGGATCAAACTATCCCTTGCGAGGGGTAAAATTATTAAAACTTAGACCTTCTTTTTCACATTCCAGAGAATCCAATAAATTAATGTTGTAGATTAAAATGACGATGTACGAGGGCGCGATAAGGACACCGGCAGCTATATTCGCGCCCCAACTGCGTGACAAAGGGCGAGTGTGGCCTCATTTGTTCCATATCACTGATTGGGTGCCAACTCTATTCAAAGCAGCCGGTAATTGAAAACAATAGCAATGACACATTCACCAATTAGTTTCTAGGGGGCGAATTAAGTGATCTTGGTCTTATCGACGGAGTCAATCAATGGGATGGGATTCTCAATAATCTTATAAAGCCAATTCGAAGAGAACTGCTAGTTGACATCGACAGCAAATTCAATTATTCTTCGTACATTGACTATGATGGTCGATTTAAATTAATTCAGAGTATGTAAAGAGTGTTGTAGTTGGCTTGAGCTAATTTGACTGCAATTGTAGATTCTAACTTTAGTCATAATTTCACGGGAGAAAAGGGCTTTAGTTCGAAAAGCGGTCACTTTAAAGCTGTTTCTGCGAGCATCGCGCATCTGCTGCTTAAAGATTTCAACGACAAACATTTGAATTTAAGCAAAATAAACGATTTGCAGACGCAAATGCAAATTAATTGCCTGCCAATTCTCTCGAATTACACTAATGAGGAAAGTTCTCTACGTAGCGCAATTCCACCATGCACCGGTTTGTGTTTGTATGATCTATGGGAAGACCCATGTGAATATTTCGATGTGTCCAGCGAGTATCCGCATGTGGTTAGATCAATGTGGAAGAAAGTTGCGGAATTGTCATTGCAAATTAAGTTCAAGCCTAGTTTAGCATTTGACGAAAGAGCCGACCCGCAATTTTGCAATCGCACATGGTTTAACTGGCTGGATGACGATGGATGTTGGTTCAATCAGTCTGCAATGACTGATTGAGCGTTTCGATTGCGTCTCTGATTAGATATACTTGACTACAAACATGATAACGTGTGATCAGTTATCAACTACTTTAAGTAATACTAAGTCGCGGAATAAGAATACAGAAACCATGAAATGTGGAGTGATTTGTGTCCTTTTGGCACTCTATGCTTGTGTTATGTCTTGTAGATCACTGGAAACTGATTTGTCGCTGGAGGAATTCAAGCAAGCCAGAAATAGTTTGCTGAATTCATACAAAAATTTGTTTACCAAATTCGATATTGATGTGACGGTAAGTTTCCAATGCTAATCATATCTTCGCATATAAATAAATGTTATGAATCCGTTGTCAGGACGAAAGCAAAGCAAAAGAAGTCATCGACACTCTACTAAGTGATCCATACTTGCAACATGTTGTTGAGTATATCAACAGGTTTCGGAAAAATGTGAAAATAACCTTATTGTAACTATCGGAATATTTCCAATTCCCATGCATTGTTTCATGCTGAAGCAATAATAATATTGTCGCTTTTAGAGTAATAAAAATGCTGTACACTCACGTTTTCTGCATCAAATTTGGCGATTTAATTGCGCGCGCTTCAATGATAATTATATCATCTTTATAAATGTTGTGCGTGTTTGTTGAGCAAACAATTTGGAATTTATTTAAGCGGCAGTGAACTATCACTCCGACAACAATATTCCGGCGAGATTGATGCTGCTGCTGGCCACCAATTGACGTCCAGCGCTTCCATATCGCACAGTTGCCTGCTGCTCCACTATCAGGAGTGACACGAATAAAAAATTTCAGATCATTGCTGCGATACGCGTGCCTGCCCATTGCGCAATTATTAGTACATTTATATGAAAGTCAAGTGCACCACTTTGCAGTCCTTGTTGCCTTGCCAACTTCACCGCGTCCTCTTCCCCGTCCTGCTTGAAATTCAATGTGAAACTGAAAAAAGCGAACTGATATCTTGGCTTTGTTTATAACAGCGCATTGCTGTAAGTGAACTTGTGCAAATCTGACTTTCTTTCAATGTTTCCTGCTTCATTTGCAGGTACTTCTTAATAACTACCATTAGATTCGCGATCGAATTTCATTATTTCATAATTGAAGAGTTGATAAGCAAATTGCCGCTATGGTATTTATACTTTTGAGGTAAGTTCTCTATCAAAACCATTGGATTATCACGAATTGTGCAATAAGAAGAGATTATCTATTGTTAACCCGATGCACGGGCAACTATTTAAATAAATAAAGTTAAACTATGCAAACTGTGATACACACAGTGTAAACTCGGTTGCATACGCTAAAAATTTGAAAATGTTTTCGGAAATGTTATCAATGCGAACGAAATTTCTCTAGTTGATAGTCATTCTTAGAATCGACTTAATATTGCTTATAAAATGTTATCTAAACGCGCTTTTTTGCAATTATAGCTGTTAGCAATACCGCAGACAAAATACATAATTTCTGGTGGGCTCGCTCTTGTGATAACAGCATTGCCAAATAATTGACTGCGCAATTTCAACTCTATTACAATTGCGATAACGATCATCATCAGATGTATTGACGTAGAGATGAGAAAAATGTTCAATATTGCAAATTTCAAAGTAAAATTGCAATATTTCATTGTCGTAACTTATATTCCAAACATCCAGTAAACGGATGTTTATTTTTGTTGTGAAAATGTCGCGTCGAAGACTGAATAATGTTTTCGTAATTGGAAATAACTCGAGACATAATGACATTTAGTAAAAGTTGCAAGAAAACAACTTTTTTCTCGCTCTTGGCGTTCTTTACGTTCCTTTTATCCAACCTTGATCTCCTGATAATGGTTTCACTTTGTAGTACGACTAACTTTGATTGCGAGCTGCCCATAAATGCAGATAAAGCAGGCACTCCATTTCTTCACGTATTCCAAATACCAAAGTTGTTTTAGCAATTGGCATCAATTCGTGTCCACGTTTGACATCATTTAGCAATCGGCAAACCGGTTAATTGCCATTACGGCAATCTCTAATTGGATTGTGGGCTCGTCGCGAAAGGCGCTGCTGATTGGCTGCTGAGGCGGGTGTTGCCGTCGATTGCGAGATGATGTAATCTGGCAGATTGTTGCTAAGCCAAGCTGAACTAAGCTGTTTGCCAATTTTAGTGCCTACAATGCACTTTGCTTGTTTGTCAAGTTGTTTATCGACTTTTTCGCCCATCTTATCAAATAAGCAATTGCTATATCAATCAACTCACACTCCTTGCTAATTGTCTATTCAATCGAGTCAAATGCTGCAGGTGTTTCAGTAAATCGAATGAGGAACTAAACGAATTCAATCAACATCCGTGATAAATGTAAGGAAACAATTGCAAATCCAATCAGTTCATATTAATAAGATATGAACTTATTTGAATTTTCATTTTGCTCGTCGCAAGAAAGAAAAATCCCATTGAAAATGATGTTGTAAATAATTTAAGAGATTTTTCTTCCTTGTCAATGGCTCGGGAACCCGTGCTCGCCAATGCACGTACTCAAATAGTTTGAGCCCCTGGGTACATAGCATTTTAATGCGCTTCTAATTAGGATTGTTCTTTATTTGCTGATAAGTTTAGTCGCCACTTTGTTAATAGAAATAATAATTAGAACATTGCTGAGGCAATCTTTAGACTCGCATTGCGAGTATCTATGTCCTCATTGTAATTCGTGATGAAATAATGTCTCTAATAGAAAATGTAATTGTATTCAGAGACAAAGTGTAAGTGAGCGCACTTTGTTAAACAATCTCTATCTAAAATGCGACTTATTCATCAGTCACTCGACCGAATGAAGTTCTTGATAAGCGTTTTTGACTTCAAGTGGAATTGTAGACTTGCGACTTAGACTTTCTCTTGGATACTTTTCGCGTGTGTGCTAACCAGCCATGACGGGGAAATTCCAGCTGCCGGATAATAAACTCTTATCCTTATTAGAAGTCGCCAGAAAGACTCGGGTTGCTGGAGGAGCTTCGAACCACTTGGAAAATGATTGATTGGGGTATCACCCTTGGGTCAGCGCGAGCCAGTTATCTCTGCCATCATGCTGTTATCACTTATCGCAGCGCGACAGGCATCCTCGTTGCTGTTTGCGTCCCCACCCACCCTGCAAGTAACGAGCCCACTTTCCGCATATGGCATTTGTTGTATAAATAGAGCGCGATGTGGCATTCGTAAACAATTCAGTTTTAGTTTCGAAAGCAAACAGACAAGCAGAAGCAATTAGCATTAGCTGCCCATTTGTTATTATCGTAATAATAGCGATTGCCTTCAGCGAACGGCACCCCAGAGCTAGTTACTAAGTTGTCAATCTTTTAAAATGCCAGACTTTGTTGACAACAAGTCCAACACGTGAGTAAAACCTGGAATGGGGCAGAAGTTAGACTAGCTTATTCTCGATATCAGAATATCAGCCGAATTGAATGGCTTCGGCAAGCAACTGGTCCACCCGTTCGGCCTCTTCAAACACATCCGCGGCATACGAATTTCCAACGGGGACCTCAACGACCTGACCAGCGATGCCAGAGAGTACCTGGTGGAAAGCGTGGAGCTCTGCCAGCCCGAGAGCGTGCACATTTGCGATGGCTCCGAGTGCGAAAACAACAAACTGCTCTCGTGGATGTTCAAGCAGGGTACCATTGTCCCTCTGCCAAAGTACGAGAACTGGTAGGTTGTCCTCGAACGCATTGAGAGCAATGTGCTGAATCATATCGTGCAGTTGGTTAGCACGCACAAACCCATCCGATACCGCTCGAGTGGAGTCGAGGACGTTTATTGTCACCGAGACGAAGGCGGACACGATTCCGACGCCGAAGAAGGGGGTTATAGGCACGCTGGGCAACTGGATGCATCCGGCCGAAATGGACGAGCGCATGGCGGCGCTGTTCTGCGGCTGCATGAAGGGCCGGACCATGTACGTGGTGCCGTTCTCCATGGGACCCATTGGGTCGCCGCTCTCAAAGATCGGCATTCAGCTCACGGACTCGGCCTACGTGGTCTCGTCCATGCGCATCATGACCCGCATGGGCGCCAAGGTGCTGAAGCACCTGTCCTCCTCCGGCATGGAGTTCGTGAAGGCGCTGCACTCCGTGGGCACGCCGGCCAGCGGCAGGCAGGAGATGGCCATGTGGCCATGCGACCCAGAGCGCACGCTCATCCTGCACAAACCGGCCACCAACGAGATCGTCTCGTACGGTAGCGGTTACGGCGGCAACTCGCTGCTGGGCAAGAAGTGCTTCGCGCTGCGCATCGGGTCCACGATCGCACAGCGCGAAGGATGGCTGGCTGAGCACATGCTCATCCTGGGCGTGACGAGTCCGCGAGGCGAGAAGAGGTACATCGCGGCCGCGTTCCCGTCCGCCTGCGGCAAGACCAACTTGGCGATGATGAATCCGACGCTGGATGGGTACAAGGTGGAATGCGTCGGCGACGACATCGCATGGATGCGCTTCGACCACGAGGGCGTGCTGCGCGCCATTAACCCCGAGAACGGCTTTTTCGGGGTCGCACCGGGGACGGCGCATGCCAGCAACCCTAACGCGATGGAGACCATCAAGAGGAACACGCTGTTCACGAATGTGGCGGCCACCAGCGACGGCGGCGTGTACTGGGAGGGTCTGGAAAAGGAGACCGACGTCGAGGGTATCGAGATCATGGACTGGAAAGGTAAGCCGTGGAAGGTAGGCGACACAACTCCGGCGGCGCATCCGAATTCGCGTTTCTGCACACCGGCCAGCCAGTGTCCCATCATCGATCCGCAATGGGAAGCGCCCGAAGGCGTCCCCATTTCCGCCATTCTTTTCGGCGGCCGGCGGCCGGAAGGGGTGCCCCTGGTCTATGAGGCACGTGACTGGAAGCACGGCGTCTTCATCGGCAGTTCAATGCGCAGCGAGGCCACAGCGGCCGCCGAGCACAAGGGCAAGGTCATTATGCATGATCCATTTGCGATGCGGCCTTTCTTCGGCTACAATTTCGGAAAGTACCTGGAGCATTGGCTCAGCATGGAGAGCAAGTCCGATCATTTACCAAAGATCTTCCACGTCAACTGGTTCCGCAAAGGCGCAGATGGCAAGTTCTTATGGCCCGGATTCGGAGAGAACACGCGCGTCCTCGAATGGGTCTTGCAACGCGTGAACGGAGAGGGTGCTGCCCAAGACACTGCCATCGGCCTTATTCCCACGAAAGGCGCTCTGAATGTCCAAGGTTTGGACAATGTCAACATCGACGAATTGTTCTCTTTGCCCAAGGATTTCTGGCAGCAAGAAGTGAAAGACATCCAAAAGTACTACGAAGAGCAACTGCCCAATGACCTTCCCGCAGAAATTTGCAAGCAGCTCGAAATTTTAAAACAGCGAGTTAATAACATACTCTAACTGTACTCTATTTTTTAACATTTCCTAGCCTTAGGTGTAGCCATTTTTGTGATATACATTTTATTAGCATATTTTTTTAATAAATAGGTCATTTTTATTATTGATCTGGTCTTTCTATCTGTTGTCTCGGATTTTTTATGGGTGCTAATGATTTTCTTTCAATTTGGGTAATTTGAATAACTATACTAAACCAGCTATATATATATCTCATTTGCGAATGACACCAACCTCAAAAATAATATCAATCCAGAACCCATCGAAATAGGTACCTGATAAGGTATTTGCCTAAGTATGCTTGCAGAAATGCATATTGAAATTATTTTCTTCGCAGATTTTTAGTATGGTTCCGAGCAATTTTTCCCTTCATTGCTTTTCCACCGAAATTAATTCCCAGCAATACAAATTCGAAATAATTAAGATGAGGGATTCTCTCTTCATATTCGTCAATAGCAAGGAGGAGCACAAGTTTGACGACCTTTCCTACAGCGTCATCAATCCAGTAAGTCGCTGCGTCACCAGCGTGCAGATCTTCGGCGACTTCCACAACGAAACGTCTCGGAATTTGGCAAACCATCTGGGAAAACGATTGGCGAAGAACGTCTATTTAAGCTTGAACGTCGTTGGGGATGCGTTCCTATGCACTCGCATCGAACAGCAGCTCTTGGAGGAGATTCGGAACAAGCCGGATAAGTTTTGAATCGCATTTTCTTGATATTCCATTTCTAATGTGAACTACCTCAAGACATTTTGCTTAGTTTGAATACATTTCAAATGTGATTCATCAACCTCTAAGAAAAATATTGCGCTTTTTAATGTCATGTGTATAGATTATATATCATTTCCACAAATGTTTCATCTTGTGTCAATCATCTTTGTCTAATATGAAATATATATGAATTTATCTGAACTTCCCATTTTGCGTAGTGTAAATAAATTTTCTCATCTCAAGAATTCCCCGAGGGCGCGCGGGTCAGAGAGTTCCTGCTTTCAAAGTAATCTAATTCATAGGTAAAAACAAAACTTAAAATTATTTTTGAGAAAGTTAGCTGCGTGGAAATAGATCAACCTGCCGGCCTGTGGGTGGCCAGCGGCTGACCTCTCTGCCAGCAGTTGGGTTTCGCAACGATTGCAGCAGATTCAACAAGACAAACAACAACCAAGAGAGCGGGACATTGGGGACACGTATGTTAGACCGCTCGCATTGCTGCTAAGCACCTATGCGATGCGCTCGATGGCATGTGAATGGGATCAATGGACCAGGGCCGCTATTTGCGCGGAGAGTATTTCGGCTGGGATGGCATGTGCGTGAAACTGCGCAGCTCATAGCACATGTCAATGCCGTGTGCCGTCGCCGTGTCCATGTCGGCCTTGCGGAAAATGATCATTCGCACGTCGCTATGCAGATAGATGCGACCCGACTTCGAGCTGAGGAAGCGCAAATGGATGAGGTAGCGCAGCCACTTGGGCCCCCACTCAATGTTGGGCTCGTGGCACTTGGTGGGCATGTAAAGAGTGCGTTGGCGGATGAATGTCTGCGAGTTTGGCGGCATGTCGCTGAGATCGTACATGATCACAAACATTTTGACGACGGTGCCCAGCGGATTGAAGAGCGTCACTTGGACGGTGCCGGTCTTCGGGACCATGTAACCTTTCTTGCCAAGGTTGATGTGGCCCTGGAAGGAAAGCGAGAGCATGAGGAGATGCTTACGACTGGCGCTCGCTCGCCCGCACGCACCAAGTACGGGGATGAGACCTTATCGTTGTCACCCAGCGTGTAGAAGAACACGGTGACTGGTACGACTAGATGGCGAGGCACGAAAGCGCCACTTGCGCCTAGCTCCGCCTTGAAGCCGTGCACGGTCGACACGGGCTCCAGCCGCCCGTTGAGCACCGACTCCTCGAAGCTGCCCAGAAGACTCGTATTGCTGCGGCGGTAGTGTTTGACGGGCGAGGGCTGCTTCTTCGGGTAGACGTACGTCTCGGTGCTGCACGGCGAGACGATGCTGCCGTCGCTTTCGCTGTCGTCGTCCGTGGACAGATTGGCAGGAAACAGGGCGCTGCCGGCAGAAAGCGTAGGCAGGAAGTTGCGGGTGGCCGGATGCCTGCTTTACCTTTTGATGTCGGAAACCGTGTTAATACTGGAATCGAAGTCGAAGCAAAAGTTGCCGCGTCGCATTGGCGCCGGACTGCTGGTGAGCGGCAGGCCGGTGCGCGAATGGAAAACCATGCTGGCGGCATTGTCCAGCGACTTCCGGAACTTGGCCTGCTCGTTGGGCGATGGTATGTCAATCATGCTGCTGCCTTGGGCATTCGCCGCGTTTGATATGTCGCGCATCTTCAGTTTGCTCTCGAAGTGGGCCGCTTGCTGGGCCGGATTGCGATGGGCTTGCTCATCGGCGTAGACGGGCACCTTCTTGTGCATACTACTAGAACTACAACTAGACTCTATATCACGTTTATTCGTACTCCTATCACTATTATTGATATCACTGACACTCTGCAGCGCTTTCGCACATCCGCTTAGAATACTGGTGCCCAGCTTGCCCAGCTCGCCCAGTTTTTGAACACATTTTACATCACATTTCGCCAGCAAGCTGCCGCTGCCGCTGGTGCTGGTGCTGCATGCGCTTGCGACTGCCTCGAGCGGCTCCTGCAGCCGGCAGCTGCGCAAGATCGCCTGGCGGAAGACGTCGCTCGCTCTGCTGAGATCCCTGCCGGACTTCAAGTCCAATTTGGGCGCTTTGGCGCACTCCTCGCCCGCGTTGGCCGCGCAAGAGTGCCGCTTCTCGCTCTTGCCGTCTGCGTGCTGGCCATGGCAGCAGACGCGCTTGTAGAGACCAATGCGCTCCTTGCGCAACTCGAACTCGTCCACGTCCTCGCAGCGATGCTTTCCGTTCAGCGTGCAGCTGAGGTGCATGCGGTCGTCCAGCAGGCCGACTTCGTCGACGTCGACGTCACCAGCGCACGTGCCGCCCACGGCGGACGCCGGCTGCGTGCACCTGGGGCACGTGAGCAGCGGCGGCGGCATGCGCGGCAGGCTCTTGAGCGTCACCTTCACCTGCTGCCCGTTGCCGATGTCGGCGAGGGGAAACTCGTGCGCCACGGCCTCGCATGTGAACTTGCAGCGCTCGTACGTTTCGCCCGGAATGGTGACGTTGTATTTCAAGTTATGCGCCGAGATCTTCAGCCGCTGCTGGCTCTGATGAGCATCCCCGTCCTGGCTCGACAGCCATGCCGAGATTTGCGAAAAGTGCAGCTGCGAGCGGATCGCATTGATCAGTTGCGTGACATTGAACGTGCACATTTCCGGCGATCTGAAACGTGCGAGTGGTGATGAGGCCCATTGCTGGCGCGTCCCCCGGTTTCGGCGCGTACCTATTCTGCAAGCGCGTAATGAACCACTTCTCCAGCAAAATGACCGATTCGTTGTCGTCGCCCTCCTGGCTCGTCCTGTGCTCGTCCTCCTGCACGTCGGCCGCTCCGCTACAGGCGCGATTCTCGCACTTGCTCGCGAGCAGCACGTCGACGCACAGCGGGATGCGGCGCTGCCAGAGGCTGAGCACCTCGGTGCGCATCTGCTCGTACTTCTTGCACTGCAACAAGAGCAGCGTTCGGTCGAGGCGGATCGAGCGGAGGGTGGCGATGCTGCGGCTACCAAGTCGTCGGATTGCGTGCAAGCGTGTTGCTGCTCGCCGTTGGTCCGCAGCACGTTGCAGCAGTGCGGGCCCTCGAAGAATCCGCGCCCGCTCGGCGCCCCCGGCGCGCCGCAGCTCTTCCCCGGGATGCGGCCCTCGGTGACGAGGGCGGCGAGCGCCACCAGCACGTCGCCGCCGTCCGCCCGCTGCGGCTGCGGCTGCGACGCGGCGACCGCCTCGAAGCTGGCGCAGTGCATCTGCCCAACAAACAGCAAGGCACGCAGTTTAAGGTCACATTGCGACAGATTTCCACTCGAGCCGCGACCTGCTTTTCCGTCCACTTCCTTCACCGCGCCGCGATGGGAGGAAATCTAGGTCGAATGCGGCAATCGCTGAGCGCGACCCGAAAGCTAGCGCGGCCAGCTTCTACCGATTCAAAGAAGCTGCTTGCGCCACCGCAACTGATCTCATCTACTCGTTAGCAGCCCTAAATTATAATTATAGCGTAGGCAGGAATGGAAAAAGAAGGTACAAACATTCATATTCGTTTTCTCTCCTCCGATATGGTGACGATGCCTCTCAAGATACGCATTCGAATCCCAGCAATCGACTCCAGTCGATTGACCTTTAAAAACCTTATCTCCGCTTCAACGATATCAATCATACGCCAACGATTACGAAACGGTATCGTTCAAGCAGGGTTCAGCAACGTGCATTGCCCGTCTCTTCCGTTTGCAAATGGAAAGGAGTCAACCTTCATCGAGCCTAGCATTTCGTTCGTGTTGATTAATTGGCAATGACTCAGTATGACGAAAATTGCTATCGACATTCGATTTGAATGCAATGAGTAAAAATGCTCGCGGTGAAATTGTTGAACTAATGCGAATATGGCCAGCTACCGTGTCAAGGTTGACGCTGGCATTCATTCGATTAGCAACAAATGCGCTATCAACATGCATTTGATTATATCCAGCGCACGCGAAAATTGATTTGGCAATTTGCACAAAATTCGCACGTTTGCAAATGTGTCGATAGCAACGATGCACTTTTCGATATTGCGTATGAATGACGAAATTGGCGAGTCAGCTAAAGTAGTGCAAACGCAAGGATTGCAATTTAGGAAGGTCTAGGAGTCTTCCTTCGGCCAGCTGATCATCGCAGCAGCACGCAGGACGACGCCAGGCGCATAATCCTGTGACGTCAGCGACGCGGCAGCCCGCTGCGAATTGGAAAGCGAAACGTGCGGACGAGGAACAGGCGCAGGACGTGCAAAGGCACGGCACGCGCCGATCCTTGAATATCAGCTGATAGCGACTACAGCTGACTCAAGGTTGCTCAGCATGCTCACGACGATGACGAGCCAGCCTAGTCCTAGTCCGTGTTCCTCCAATATTGAAAGGAAACTCGCTCTCAGAGGATATTTCCTGGCAGGATGTTAATGCGAAGCTCGAAATATCGATAGATCAATGATGGATCAAGTAGAACTGCGTAGTACCGGATTATTGGAAAATCTGGCAATTTGCAGCGATTTCGAGACTGCATTTGGCATTTATTGATCAGTTGGTTGCTTGAA
>JAOEHK010025340.1:0-11517 GCA_025447835.1 Labidoglobus nevermanni | reverse complement strand
ACTGAGATAAAATTGTTGCTTTAGGAACTTTCATTGCTTGACTAATTAATAATATCTATGATTAAACCAGATAGGTGAACATTGGACAAAAATCCGTTTCAAGGTGGAACTCATCCAATAACTCATGACAATGTCAGTTAGTGATACATAGATTTCCAAAATTTGATAAGAAGAACCTCGTTCAATGTACTGAATTTCAACTGCGTCCAAGACAATTGTGTCCATTGTTAGGCTTATGCCACCAAATAACAATCGGAACTCATTTAACAATCTTTTCAATCAGTTAAAACTGAATTAAAATGTAATCGTTAACTGTGTACGTCTAATGACATTTAGTTTAGATTATTATTTATTGTGAATGGTGATCAGATCGTATTGTGATCCCAATAAGTAATGGAGACCTTCTTTTAATGCATACTAGTACTAAAAAGTCAAACTGTGTCTCTGCTGCTTTTGCAGATGAGGAACATAATTGGCAAAATTCAATAAAACATTTATGATTCCAGGATTGTTTCTATTACCTCCCTGTAGATAATTCATCATAGAACAAAATAAAATAATCAAAACAACCTTTTTTCAATGGATAATGTGAATGTTCAATGTTTAGAGAAATTGGTGTTTTCGTAAACTTTGTAAATGTATTCAATATCGCCTTCTTTCTGGATTCCTCTAGGAACTTCAGGAGCACTAAAAATTGCATTAAAAACTTTACTTCAAGTATAGGTTTTGTATAACAAGACCTTACATGATTTCCTTTAAATTTGAGCCTAGTTCAGGGAAAAAAGTGTCGCAATCAAATTCCTTTCGGATTTGAGTTAAATAAAGGCGATAAAAATGGATAGAATTAATAGATTCCTGAAACATTAGTAGATTGCACCTACAAAACCAAATCGCTTCACTATTTACCTTATATATTTGGCTTCCGCCAATTACCCAAACATTCTCTACAGTTTTGTTGAAATCTGGGCAATTTAGTTTAGCCACCGCACCGTCCAAACTTTTAAAACCGTACACATTATCAAGGCCGGCAAAGTTCTGATCCTGACGAGACAAGACAAAATTTATTCTGCTTCTAAATGGTTTGTATGCAGATGGCACAGAATCCCAGGTTTTCCTTCCCATTATAATAACATTTTGCTTCACAGGGTCCTTCGTGGAACTCGTCATTTTTGTGAAATATTTCATTTCATTTCTGCAAATTGACGAATATACTGATTTAGCTTATCAATGGCTTTTGTTTTAATTCACCTCAGTTTCCAGGGAAGATCGTTATTCTTCCCAATTCCCATGTTATCACATGCTGCAGCGATCAAATTAAACTTTACACACATTTTAAGCGCGCGAGTGAGTTTCTTGATTAATTAAATATTAGCAATTGAAAAGTTTGCCAAAATATTCATAAAGATTTTATGGTTATATATCTATCGCAATCTCCAAATAAATACGCTAGAGGGACGAATGGATTTTGAAAATGGGAAAAGTTTTCAAGTTTTCCAGATTGATTTAATAAAAATGTAAATGTCTTCACTATTTTTTAAGAGATGAACCAAATATGAATAGACTGTTGCTTGTTTGGGGATAGAAACCTTGTAAATCCAAATGTCGCCAAAGCATCCTATTGATTTTCTAACAAAAGGGGTTTTCCTCCTAACCATTTGGTTGCCAGTCTTGTATTTGGCACAATTTCTGCATAATCAATACTGTCCCATTTCCCTTTAAAGAGCAGCGTGAAAATGATAATGGGAAGTAATTCACCACACACTGAACGCACCTTTTAGCAATTAGTTGCCGTGAAGTGCGGAAAACTAGCTAGCTAGCTGAGTTTCTGCGTTAAGTGCGCACATTTGCTGACAAACTACACGAGTAGCATTCAAGAACGAAAACATCGAATGCGAAACATGTGCGAGGAGTCAACTTGTCTGGTGCCTCCATTGGAACCCGCCCAAAACGGTCCAGGCGAGCAATGTATGTAGCATCATTTAACGCTTTTCTTTCTATCTGGTTGTTTGCTGGTTACTAGTATCTGCTAGCATTGGTGTTGGCAATTCCGTTACTGGGGAGGCTTTAGTCGGTTTCCACGAAGATGCGCTATCCCTGGCCAATGTGGGCAAAGCCCAATTGATTCTAGCTCTGGTCCTAGGCTTGTCTATAGCCGCTGATTGTAGCGAAGTAGCTATTTTGGGGTATATTCTCCCGGCAGCAGAACTGCAACTATGTATCGATGACCAGCGAAAAGGATGGCTGGGTTGGTATTCGGCTATTATCTAGAAACAATACCAAGGTTGTACCATTGTAGTTTCTATCACACTACTGGCATTAGCTATTGGATCTATCGCTTGGGGCATTGTGGGTGACCGTGCTGGTCGGCGAAGGGCGCTTGCAAGTGCTCTAATAGTCGCAGCATTATTTTCCGCCGTTGCGACTGTGATGCCGACTTATGGCACCTTCATGACAGCGAGGTACTCCCTGAAATAATCTCTATTGATGAGTTCATAAGGCAGCATGTTGGCATTTCCGTAGATTTTGTTCTGGCATCGGAATTGCGGGGGCCTTCCCTTTGACCTTTAGCTACCTAGCCGAAACCTGCCCTCGAGCAACTCGCACGCGCTACACCGGTCTACTGCACTCCTTTTGGCCCTTGGGTGCTCTTCTCACATCCACGATCGCACATCTTACGTTGCCCACGAAAGGCGCTGATGTGGTGCTGGATAATCGCGAGCATTGGAGCTCCTGGCATCGCTTCCTCATACTCAACATTCTGCCGGCAGTCACGTGCATTATCTGTCTGATATGGACCTCGGAGTCGCCTCGATACCTGCTTGAAGCTTCCAGAGAGGTGGAGGCTTTGGAAGTATACCAGAAGCTGCACAAAATGAACAAATCTCGCACTCAATACGGTCTCACAGAACTGGAGTTACCAGGACGCAGTGCGTACCGCGATCGTCCCACCAGTTCCACCCCGAATGTGGTGCGTAACGGCATCGACGCAGTTTGCGATGCGCTTCGCCGGATTGTGTCGCCAGTGCACTTCCGCACCACTGCACTTTTGGCCGTTCTGCATCTGATGCTGGGCTTTGCCTACATGGGCGTTTCGGCCTACTCGTCAGCAATGATTAAGGACATCAACGACAAGGAGTACAACTCGCTGCGCAAGTACCTCAGCGGTGCCAACTACACGCATCACGTGTTCAACAATACCGTGGAGAACATCGAGTATCGCAATAGCTTCTTTCGCAACGTCACATTCAAGGATCTGGAACTGCGCCATGTCGAGTTCATCAACTGCGTATTTGTCGATTCGGAATTCATCAATGTTAAGTCATCGATCACGTATTTCATGAATTCGACAGTCAAAGATACAAGGCAAGGTTTCTTGAAAAACCAATGAGGAAACTCGACTTTAATCCGTATTTCGTTGCAGATTTGTCGACACCGACCTATCCGACCATCATTTCATTGATTGCCACTTGATAAACAACACCTTTCTGAGTTTGATCTCCGACTGCACTGTGGACTTTGACTACAACATCTACCTTGAGGACATGTACCAGGAGACCATCGCTTGGGCATGCCCCATGCTGCCGGCGCTCATCGTGCTCGGTTTCCTTCTGGAAATTACTCTTCGCCCTCCAATCATCGTCACACTACTGATCCTAGCCAGCATTTCCGCTATCGGCATCTTCTTTCAGTACAAATTTAGCTTCATCCTTATCTCAGAAGCACTAATCAAGGTGTTTCTTATGTGCACGATCAGCACTGTTACAATGGTCGTGGTTGAAGGTTACCCCTGCCATTTGCGGTAAGTTATTATGTGACTCCCCGAACTAGCTAGTGAAGGGTGCGTCTTGTTTTAGCTGCACAGCTCATGGCATTATGCGTGGCTTGTTCCATCTCGCATCTCTATGCGCGATACCCATTTACACGGCGATGGTCAATACGATCCAACTGCTGCCGACAGTCCTGACTGTGCTCGTAACTTTCGGCGCTGCCCTTTTATCAACGCGAATACAGGATAACTGTAAAGTGCTGCTTTAAGCAGTGGCAGAATACAGCTTTAGCTTTCATATAGGGACTGTGATAAATCAACTACTGAATCGAAGCGGCCGCAGGGCAACATGTTGTCAAACTTCACCATCACCCAGTTTTATGAGCGAATGAAATAACCTTAGGCACCCATAGGTATCGAGTGCAATCACTCGAAGCTCAGACATATCATAATGATGCTTGGAAAGATAACAATGAATGGAAAGGTTGCAAAGTGATGGTGGTTTGTTGGCCATGGTCGCACATATCGCACATTCTCTCTTCCTGCCTCTCTTTTTCTCTCACCAAACAAATACAGTATTTCAACAACGTTTCAAGTGTACCCAAATGTAGTATCGCGAACGTAGAATAGTTTCATGGTTTGTAGCTGGCGTTGAATGCCTACACGTATACCTCCCAAACTCCAAATGGGCACCCAGCATTAGGGTTGCGCCTTGAAATTCGCATAGCAGTAGAATTCACTCAAGTAAACCAATGCCAATCGGTAAAGGTATTTGAACTGCGCCTAGAAAATGAAAATTAAATGTTACACGATTGTAATTCCCATTGACCCGACTACGCTTTCATATTGTAATCCATGAATGGATGCTTACAATATCAGTAATAAACTGTTTGCGACTCCGGCGAATGTGTCGCACACACTGGCACACGTCACATATCTGCTCGGATTTGATGCGCTCTAGAAGGTGGCACATAGCAATGAAGAGTCCACAGGCGGAAGCTCCATCTCTGGCCGATAAACGACTGGTCAGCAGAACTGTCCAAATGCATACAATAGATGATCACCTGCACATGACGAGAGTTGCACGCTCATTGTGCGTCTTGTCCACGACGCGCCAAGGACCCATCAGGTTGACGTGTTGCGGGACAGTCTCCCCCAGCGCCCACCCGTCCACCTCGACCAGTTTCACCTCGATGGTCCGCTGATTGCGGGTCACTTCCACCGTATGCACCTGGCAGTTCTCCTCGCTCAGCATATCGATATGCGAGATAAGAATGCCGGAGGCGGTCGTAAAGTCGTCCTCGGCACGCCAGAACAACACATCGTACTCGGTCTGCAATGAGACGATCAGCGTAATGTCCATATCGAGCACCAGCCGCCAGAAGTCATCTACGGTACTGGCTAGAGGATGCTGCGTGGAAATGAACTTTCTGGGCGCGTTGAAGCCGTCCACGTACACGGCATTTATGTATGTGGAATCGCCTTCCCGCATGGGTCGCAGATAAAGGCATCCGTGCGCCTCGGGCACAATGTTCACGTCGCGCGTCTTCTCCTTGACCACCTGCACGGCGTCTAAGCGGTCGGGCACAATGGCGCTCTCCTGCCACATCGTGTCAGCGCAATATTGCATTTGCTCAATGTAAGCTAGCTCGCTCAGTTGGGCGACAATCAGCTCCAGCTTCTCGCAGGCGTACACCGTGTTGGGCATGGTGAGGTACTCCAAAATCACCATGTGCGCGAGTTTGTACTGCTCCACATTGTCCACCATATTCGGTCTCTGTTCTCGCAGCAAGTGCAACTGGTAGTACGCATCAAACGCCTGCTCTTGTTTCGCTTGTCGTATGCATATGTCAATAAGAATAATCGTTCCTGTACGGCCCACTCCAGCGCTGCAAAATTAACTCTGACCAAACTTCTAAAGAAGCTGCCTCATTTATCACCTGCAATGAACTAATATGGGGTGCTCATCGCAATGAGGAATCGCAACCAACTTCATCATAAAGGGTATGAGACTTTGGGGATACATAGGCACACCATGATCTGGCCATGCAGTGAAATGGTACTGTGTGACCTACAAGAATGTGCGCGTTAGAAACTTACGTTGCTAGACTGGTTGCTTGGCGCACTTTTCTAGCGCTGTTACTACGACAAACTTTAAACGTTCGCACTTCAAACTGTGAGTGCGTGAAGACTTCTTCAGCGGTAATGCTGACGTCATCGCAGATTAGCGTCTTTTTCATTTTGTGCACGTCTGGCCAGTACTTTTCCACCTTCGTCTTGCCGTTCTCTATCACATTCGCCAGCATCACAATGGTCTCCACGCCTTCCTCGATAATCATGTGCCAAAAGTCTGTCACCGTCGTATTTAGTGGGCCTTGGGACGCTATATAAGCTTTCTTCGCAAAGGGACTCTGCGCAATAAATCTGAATGTGAATTTGCCTCATAAGTTACACATTGAATGATTATTACTTTAATATAGTTAGCATTTATGTAATCGGATGAGCGATTTGGATGAGGCTGCAATATAACTCGACTATGATCGTCTGAAACAAAGTTCAAAGTGACAATGCGTAGTTAACAATGAGAGAAAGTGTCGCACGTACACGCAGTTAGGTTTTTATAACGATTCTTCTTCTTATTCTCTGGCAGCGAACCGACGACGATAGGTTTCTGAACACCTTTGGCAAATGACTCATGTTGCTGTTGTACCTCTCCGTTGAATATGGCAATCTTAAGGTAATCGCTCAACTCTGCGACTGGAATGACTTTGGAGGATGGCAGAGCACACTTGGTGATTTTCTTCGGCACCTGCGGTTTTCTAACTGACTTAATATTATCAACCACGCAAACGGCGCTATTGGGCACAAGGATGGGAGCCGCTGGTACGGCAGTCAGAAGCATGCGTTCCTGACTCCTGCTGCTTTGCACTAAAAGGATTCGCAATTAGGAGTTTGTCGCAACAGCATCAGAAAGTCGCATTGCATTACTATCGGGTGTAAAGAAAATGTTGCAGACTGTGGTTCGTTGGTAGACGAAATATCCGGCAATTATGGCAATGGCAAAAGTAGACGCACTGGCAATCAGGATAATCCACAATTTTGCAACTGCAATAGCGGCATCTTGCTCTTTATTCTTGTCTATCATTGCGCTCGTCAAGATGTAGTCTTTGGCTTCCGTTTGTCCTTGGAATTCGTTGACAATCAGCACGACCAACTTCAAATCATCCAACTCGACCGCATCGCCAATGATGTGGTGCCATGATGTGAACAACGGTCTCGTGAGCGCAACGCGACAATTTTGCGACGAGAGCAAAATGCAGCCAAATTCATTGTCAACATGCGCTCTGAAGTTCTCATCGGTGCATTCTGCATTCTCGGTTTGGTGCGAAATGTAGATATACACATTGCACTCCTGTTCCGCGAAAGCGACGGCGGATAAATTCAGGGTCGCATTACTCCGCGTCATATCAAGGACTTCCGGATCGGTTTCAAAGTACGGCTTGAATATGGGGCAAACGAAAGTTGTGAAGGCACTTGCTGATGTATCCCCATTGCTATTTATCGTTGTTATCCTTATACTCATGTTGTGGTTCTCCGGAGAGCACGACCAATTTGTCTTGAAACAGGAGTACTTGAATGAAGTGAACAGATATCGCAAGCGCAAGACTTACTTGAAGCTGATAAAGTAACGTTAAGCGATTAGGGAAAAAATCGTAAGCGATTACAGATGTACTGCTAGTCTCCATGTAATGTATTCGAAAATGCTTAAATTGCCCATTGGTCCGATTGGGATGTTGCCATGTTAAGGTCAGATAATGTAATTCAGTCCAAGTTGCATTTACGAACGGAGTAACTTCCGGTTCTAGAAAATCGATTGTTTGAGTATGAACTGCTCACTATTCCAGAAAGTTTTACTTGTAAATGTGGACAGGGTGGTAATTCGACACTCCGTTGACCAATCTCTAGGGTTTTCGTTCCTTGCAAGTATATAAAAAGTGTAGGAATATCCGGCATACACTGGCAAAGTAGTACACAACATTTCTGGCCAGATATCGCACGTGGTATTTGGATAGATATATAGAGATTGCTTGTTTGAACTCCATGTGGAGTAGTAGTCATAAGTAATGTAAAATGCATCCAAAATGCCTGTAGGCGGATATGGCTGCGACCATCGCACTGAAATCGTTTCCTTGCTTTTGCTATACGCATCACAAAACGAGATCTGATTCGGTTCTGGAAAAGGATGTCACTCAGTACTTGAATGGGACCGCAATAATCTTGAAATTACTTGAGGTGCCCGTTGTGAAGGCGATCTTTTTGAACAGAATGCCATCTGTCCCTAGTAATTGTTTACTCCTTTGCAAATAGATTTCCAATAAGTGTCTACTGTAAGGAACTAAATGGCCAATTGTAGTTGTGTTCCTATTCCAAGTGAGCTCAAATTGGCTTCTTTCGTTCTTTGCCTTGCACCATTCGCTCTCACAGCTCGATGTTGCCAGAACGAATATGGGCCCATTCCATAAAGTGCAGGTGTGAATTGTGAATTCAATCTGTACCTCATTTGCGCCTATTCGATTCGTGATCACATCTAAATTGTTCGTGTCAATATTGTCTGCGTATTCAGTCTGAATTTTAACTTCGCTTGTTTGCCCTTTGCCCTTTATCGTAAACGCCGACAGGATAATACTGTAAGCAGCATGGAACGCTAAGTTCTCCAAAGTGTGCTGCAATTGTTGCGTTCTCACAGTTTCTTCGGGTGTTGCAGCATGTTGTTCAATGCAGCCCAGTTTTTGTGTCATCTGAAAGGTAATTGATCAAGACAAGTCAAACCATTGCCAACAAATTACCTTCCATTCAATTAAATATTCCGTTATGCGACCAACGGATGGAGATGGTTCCTGCCATAGAAGATGCACGTTATTCTTATTTCGAATAATCGCAGTAATATCTCTAACTGCGTAGGGTTCTGAAAGTTGGCGTAATATTATCTTGTTTCTGCAGCGATCGACCAGACCAACTTACTTCCTTCTTCCGTCCGAATGAATTTCCTAATAAATTCAGTCCCATTATGAAGAAGAGCGAAATCATACACGGTGTCATATTGTTTCGCTCCTCCAAGGCATGAATCGTACAAAGTAAGACGTTGCTGTTGATTGCCATCGAATTGAATCGTGTATTCATTAGTAGCACATTGGACCTCAGCATCAAAGCCTTCAATCTGCATACGAATGCAATTATCCTTCGCCGTTAAGTTGAATTGCTGTTCAGTGAAAACTGCAGCACACATTAAATGATTAATAAAGCGATCCACTAAAGCCATTGTCATTCAAACTCACGACCGCATGATGTTTGCAGAGACAACCGCTTCAAATTATCTTTATAGCTGTAACATCCAAAGTTTCCGCTGCAAAGGATGACACGAATATCGTAATGTGTAGATTTTTGCAAATTGGACAATGTTATGATATCTTCATTGATGGCTTGCTGGCGGGTAGTTATGAATTTATCACTTGATTCAATCTCAATGTAATAACGATCAGGCTCCATTATGCCCTCGTATATCATACGTAAACCAATTTCACAGGTGGTTGTGCAGTTTGGTTGCACGTGCAAAATCTCGCCTGTGAAAATGGGCAATCTTGGTTTCGTGCATGTGACTTCTTCGAAATTGTGTTGGCAGCCAGTCGCGCAACTTCCATTCGCTTTATTGCACTTGGATGCGTCACTGCAGAAACCACAAACGGATGCGCAATTCTGACCATATTTGCCACGTGGACACTCTACAATCAATCGCATTAATCATCATCCCAATCATCATTTCAACACTTGCCTAGGTCGCACTTGGCGCTCGTCAATCCAGGCATGCAGTAGCAATGTCTGGAGTCGCAAATATGCGATACTCGTTCAGCAATGCCAAACGGAACGATATCGCTTGGGCGAATGCAAAAGTCGGTCGTTTCATCCGAAGATTTGCAATGTCCTATTGCCGAATTATCCACGTCCATGGGACGCAACTGAGTTGCGTTGTTCTTCAGCGATGTGCAAGTCGCCTGTACCCCCGATAATCTACTGAAGCGGAACCCTGGTTTGCCATTCGCGCAATTTCTATGTTTGGCAATATTTCGGATCGTTACACTGCGATCTCTGGTCCACAATTGCAAGTCGTACGTGTTGCGCTGTAGTTGTGGCACGTGGAATACATAAAAGTTCCATTCGTCCCTTCGGTTTGCTGAACGAAAAGCTTTTCGAAAAGTCACTGCCGCAGCCTCCTGAGTGGTATATTCAGATAGACGTAAACCCACAACAATTTCGTTGTCATGCTGAGCAAAGAATGAGATGCACGTATCAGCGTCCATCTCTATTGCCTTGCCCAACGCTTTGACAAGTTCGTTTCCGTTCTCATTTTGCGCCAGGAACAGGGAATCTACAATTAGCAAGCGATATAATAAGCGGTAAATTTGCAGTGTGAATTGTTGCAATACATTGCTGCAATTTCCACAAGGCATTCGTATCGTACGAGTGCACGAAGAAGTTGTTATGTTCGCGTAGAGGAGATGGCATCTGGTTGCACTTTATAAACTCTTTTCCGTTCACCAAGACCGTGAAGAACGACTCCGTATCCACATACCGAATAGAGATATGTCGCCATTCAGTTAAGGATAATGGATTAAAAGCCACCTACAACATAGTTGTAGATTAGTTGAAAACGACGAAAAACGATTGGTGATTGCTACGTACGGCACACAAGTCCGCGCATTTGGGATATTTCCCAAAGTAAACAGCGTATTCTCCCTGCGGACAGAATCTGACGACAGATCTTTGTCCATTCCAACCACCGAAGATGAACCAGTAGCATTCGGAGTTGAAGATAGAGTGGCGATTGCACATGAACAAGTGACATTGGTTGTCACTCAGAATTGAGATATTAATCTCAATATTGCCGAATGTGTTCTGGTATCCCAAGAATGAATACACAAATTGCTTGTTGTAGTTCTTGGTGACATCTCGCGTCTGTATAATTGGTGCAACTAAAAGTAACGATGAACATAAGGACGCTTCAATTGTGTAATCACTCACCCTCCCAGGCATAATCATAAATCGGGCCGGTGAACACTTTGTAGGAGACCAACGCCACCCAAGAATGGTCAAGGTCCATAGCGACCATGTTCTTGTCTGTGTGAATAAAGAACCATTTCAAAATATACAATTTGATGTATTGTGTTCGGTTACCTGATTCAAATTCAATGGGATTGTTTTTCCGCAAATTTGGAATCCAA
Organism: Labidoglobus nevermanni; assembly: GCA_025447835.1. NCBI lineage: Eukaryota > Metazoa > Arthropoda > Insecta > Coleoptera > Staphylinidae > Labidoglobus > Labidoglobus nevermanni. The sequence continues at coordinate 474 of JAOEHK010025340.1, read as the reverse complement.
GCAATGGCGTTGGTGTAGTCGTCGCTTCCGCACCAGCGCTCATTCTCCCTGAATTTATAAAGGAGTATTTGCGAGTTTTCTACACCCCACAGAAACACAATGAGGAAGTAAACCAGCCCAACCCATCGCAAAACGAGCATTTTACCAAATGATTCATTCATTCCGAAATATTGCCTGTCATTGCTCACGCCGCAAGACTTCTAATCTTATCAGAGTGTATTTCCTCTGAATGAATGAACAACGAGCTTCAGTTCGCAATTACTTTTGCTTTCAACATTATTCAATTTCGATTAGGTACAATATATTGTCGATTTCCTTGTATTACAACATGAACATGATTGGTGATTTGTGGTGGTTACAAAAACAAGTGGAAAAGAATTACAGCGTCAAGCAAACAAATTTGCAGAAGTCGAGTTTAAAAGGCTTTGTAGTTGCTATGCAACGCGTTTCGACAACACAGTGTCTTCATCAGGC